>CAKKOB020000058.1:11683-63320 GCA_918844115.2 Phlebotomus perniciosus
AATAACTCAATATTGCATTAAAATCTACAGATTCCCATGACGAATGCCGTGAATATTGGCGACCCGGCGCCAGGCGCTGCTGAGGAATGCTCAGAGAAGAAAGCAGTGAACATAGTTTATGGCATTGATGACAACCCTCCGTGGTACTTAAGCATCTTCCTCGCCCTTCAACACTACTTGACCATGATCGGGGCTATTGTATCGATTCCATTCATTCTCACTCCCGCCCTATGCATGGAGGATGAGAATCCAGCCAGAGGAGTTATAATCTCCACCATGATCTTTGTCACGGGACTCGTGACTTGGTTTCAAGTAAGAGAATCCGCAGGTGATTTAATTCAAGATTGCAGAAAGTGAATAATTTTCCAAACATTTGATATAGGTCACGTGGGGTTGTCGGTTACCAATTGTACAAGGAGGCACAATCTCATTCCTGGTACCCACTCTGGCCATTTTGCATCTGCCCAAGTGGCAGTGTCCATCTCCTGAGGAGATGGCCGGAATGACCTTTGACGAAAAGGAAGAGGTCTGGCAAGTCCGTATGAGAGAACTTTCAGGAGCCATAGCTGTTGCTGCCCTTGTCCAAGTCGTCATTGGCTACACAGGATTTGTTTCGCGTCTCATAAAGATCATCACTCCGCTGACTATTGTGCCAACTGTGGGACTCGTGGGCCTGACGCTGTTTGAACATGCCGCCGCCACAGCTTCTAAACATTGGGGAATCGCCGTGGGGACAACAGCCATGCTCACTCTCTTCTCCCAGGTGAGAATTTTTGTTACTCCAACAATGTTAAGAATAATTTCGCCATGCGTTTATCCGTGTATCCGTCTGTTATTAATCTAGAAACCCAGGGATCAGGATCAGTCCTTCATTTTTCAGAATAGCCCTGTCTTCCCCTATAAAACTTGTTTTTTAGTATATCTCGGAAACCAATCCTAATTATTTCTTAAATTTTCCAGGTGATGGTCAACGTAAACATACCTATATTTAAATACCGCAAAGGACACGGGCTGGAAAGACGTCCTTTCGCTCTCTTCAAGCTCTTCCCTGTCCTCCTCACCATCATCATCATGTGGGGCCTCTGCGGCCTCCTAACGCTCTTCAATGTCTTCGAACCGGGCAATCAGGCTCGCACGGATGTCCGCCTTCGAGTCCTCACCGACGCCTCCTGGTTCCACGTGCCCTATCCCGGACAATTTGGCGTTCCCACAGTTACTCTAGCGGGAGTTCTGGGAATGCTGGCTGGAGTCCTTGCGTGCACAGTTGAGTCTGTCAGTTACTATCCCACAGTGTCCAGGATGTGTGGCAGTAAAGGTATTCCGGCGCACGCTCTCAATCGTGGCATCGGAATCGAAGGGCTGGGAACAATGTTGGCCGGATTATGGGGCAGCGGAAACGGCACTAATACATTTGGAGAGAATGTCGGCGCCATTGGAATCACCAAAGTGGGCAGTCGCCGTGTCATTCAGTGGGCGTCCTTGATCATGATCCTCCAAGGGGTTATCAGTAAGTTCGGAGCTGTCTTCATTATGATTCCAGATCCTGTTGTTGGAGGGATTTTCTGCGTCATGTTCGGCATGATTTGTGCCTTTGGCTTGTCCGCTCTGCAATATGTGGATCTCCAGTCAGCACGGAATCTCTACATCCTGGGATTATCTCTATTCTTCCCGATGGTTCTATGTCTGTGGATTCAGAAACATCCCGGAGCCATCTCCACGGGGAATGAGACAGTCGATGCCACTCTGTCCGTCCTCCTGGGCACATCGATTCTCGTCGGAGGCGTCTTAGGCTGTGTCCTGGATCACGTGATTCCTGGAACGCGCGAGGAACGAGGTGTTGCAGCGTGGGAGAAGGAATGTAACTCTTTCAGTGATTCATCAGATGGCGCGGACAACGCCTGCTCGACTTTTGACTTCCCTTATGGAATGGATCTCTTAAGGAGATGGAAATGGACCTCCAAGATACCCTTCCTACCCACTTACAAACCCTCCACCAAGGAGAATTGAAAGCTTTATGTTCATAAATGTATTATTTTTTTTTTGTCTTAATAAAACTTTGGCCATTGCTCTAGTTTAGCACGTGATTTTTTTCAAACTTAGAATTGTAGAGCGTGATCTTCTGAGAAAGCCTGGCCCATAATTTCTTCTTGGTTACGCCCCCTTCAGATGAAAACCAAAAATGAGAGTATTTTCCATTTCCCAAACATTTTACTTGTAGGCATAATTAAATGATTCTCTTTGTTTTTCCAACATGAAGAAGGCATAATAATCGACAAAAGCGGGCGTGGCTTACATACAGACCACTCCCTATTATTCTTTCAAATAAAAAAATAACTTAACATGCTAAACAGAATACCAAAACTTTTACAAAATTTACCTATTTTACCAGAGATCCGGTTTTTGGACTTTCTCAGCTCATATGCAGAAAATTTTCTTGGGCATCAATGAAGGAGTTGACAAGGTTAGCGCATAATTTCACCTTTTCTATGCACAAATCACAAATATCCTGTGGCCAGCCGTCGTCCTCCTGAATCTGAAAATGAAACACCAAATGGAATTAATTAAACAGCCAAGAAAATATTTCATGGATTTTTAAAGAACTTACAACATTTGGAAGGATAACATTCAGCATATCTACAATGTCCTTCCGCCTGAAGATCGGCACTAGCTGAATATTCTCACTTGTCTCGACTTTCTGGGCGCAAAGGCGACAAAGATTGGCAAAAACATCTTTCGGGGATGGATCGTCATCCTCTTCATCCATTTCTCTGCATTCCTCCTCAAGAATTTCATAATCAGCGATACTAACAGAGTCTTCCGGGACTACTTCAACTGTTTCACTGACGCCAAAGTCTTCTTGATTGAGGATTTTGACCTTTGTTATGCGGTGTTCCCTTCGCGGGGAGCTTGGCTCAAGCATGACGGACTCATGGCCAGAGGCTTCCGGGGAACTGCCTTGGAGTGCCTTTGGGACAAATTTGTCAATGTTGGGCTTAAAGATAGTGGGAACTGGGATTTCCAAGGGATGCATCTGCTTCTTTAGGATGCTCTTCTTGGATCCGGGAATGAAGCAGTCAGGTTCAAAGTGATCAGAACAGATGAAGTACTTAACCAGCTTTATCAATGGCTTTAGCAGTAGATCCTCTCGACCTGCCGCTGTTAGCCATTTATTGGCACTAAAAGAGAAAGAAAATATGAATGAGAAGAAGGAAATTGTGGGTGGAAAGAGGGAATTCTCTTACTACTCCTCATATTTAGGCACGCCAAAGTAGGATATTCTGCCTGTCTTGTCGTTCACTTGTCTGCAAGGAAATGACCAGTTAACTGTGATCCTGTGGCGGAATCTGATACTTGAAATGATAAACTCACGAGTTGAAGCACGTACTGGCGCAGCATCGCTTCGACATAGTGGAAAAATCTTGTGGAAAATTGAGGAGAAACAGCCACGGAAAACGCCAAACAAGCACATATCCGAAAATGTTCGAAAACCGCGACTGGCATGCAAGTGAAATTCATCGATGCAGTTCGAAAGCCGAAGACAACACGAGCGCCATCCGAAGAATGTGTCACACACTGGAATGTCAGTCATTCGATGAAAAATTTTGTCCGAGGTGTATTTGCGGAGTGATTTTGTGAGTGGAAATTTCCTTATAGATCCGTGTCTATTCCGTGTGAAAACTGTGCAATTTTGTACTTTGATGAGTGGAGCGCAGTGTGCCACAGACAAAAGTGCATAGATCGTGTGGGGGTGGGCGAAAATCTCGTGGGTCTGATTGTTTCCAACACCGACTGACCAAAAAATTGCTAATGGCGGCCTAGAGGGGTGCTTCGCCTCTCTTTTTTTTCTCGTCTCTACCATCGGCAGCAATTGCCGCCTCTTGGTCTGTCAACCCACCAAGGGGCACCGGGGGGACAGGAAGTGTGTGGGATTGCACCATCAGCCGCACAATGGGCGACGAACAGTGGCTCAAGGAGGATGGCTATTTGAACGTTGACACGGAGTCAACGCACATCATCTACCATCCTCATCTCAATGTGATTCTCGTATTTACAAAGACTGGTGAGGTGAAAGTGATCGACGTGAATTCTGGCGTCATTCTGCAGTCTTGTCCGCTAGCAGGTAAGATAACGACGCGCACTATCCCGGGGGACATATATTCAGCTTATCTAATCTCCCTCTCCTCTGATCTCTGTCTCTCTTTCTCTCTCTCATACTCATAGCGGATGGTGGAAGAATTAGCGGGCGATATCTACCGAAGCAGGACAAAGTTCTCCTGTGGAATGAACGGAATATTGGCATAAGAGGGGACTACAATGGTGTCCTCCTCCTGGACACCATCCTCCAGACTCCCGTGAAGCAGAGCGATGACACGGTGCGAATTGAACTCCTCTACTCCGAGGCTGTCCTCTTCCTCCAGTGCATCCAGAGTCTGGAGGAGAATGGACTGGAGAACACCGCAGATGTCAGCAATGAACTGATGAAGAAGATCATGGAGGCTCAGTTGCACGCTAAAAAGGGCATCAAAGCACAAAAAGTACGCAAAATCTTTTATTTTTAAATCACTAAGAAAAAACTCGTCGTTTTAACTGTTAAATTTGGTGATAAATTCTTGTTTGGTTACTCCAATGTGAGAGTTATTGAAAACATGACGTCACGGAGAATCTTGGTCATATTAGAACTGTTTATCGTAACAATCGTAACCTAAAATAAAGAAGACAAAGAGCGTTTAGTTTTATCAAACGGGAAGTAATAGAAAATTTTAGAAAAAAAAAATCTAATAAGACATATTGAGAAAGAAAATATATCTATATATATTTGGATTCTAATACAATATTACGAAATATTGTTTATGACTCATTCACTAAGCAAGAAAATTTGTCAGCAGAAAGTTGTTTTTATTTATGGGAAATTTTCTAATTCGACCCCCACTTGTATCAAACAACTTAAATTCTTATCTAAACGAAAGACGAAATGAAGTGATCTGTTTTGGAATCAGCCAGAATGATATATAATAATTGGGTTAATTTACATCTAATTTACAAAGGAAGAAAAGTTGTCAGAAAATTAATAAATTTCTCATTAAGTATTTCCCAAAATAATTTTTAGTCTGATCCCCGTACAGACGTTTCTATTTGATATGATTTACTTTTAAAAACTAAAAAAATATCGAAAGTTATAGTAATTTTACTAATGCATCTTATCTTACAATATGTTGAATAACCTCGACGAATTTTGTCCATTAGATCTCTTTAGTAGACAGTAATTGCGAAGTTTATCTTTACGACAATTCTGCAAAAATAAGAGCTACCTAATGTGGATAGAAATTCCCAGTCTCTCTCTCGTTAGTTTCACTTGACAAAATAAGCTTCATAAAAGCGTTTGTTTTGATTTTAATTTAGGTAAAGCGTAACGTCGTGATTAATTAAAATTATCACTTCCTTCTTGCAGTGGAATATCATTTGCCTGGAGTTGCCGCACTCGAGTCTCAAGATGGTGGCGAGTAATGTGCTGTATCAGCTGAAACGCTTAGATCGACACATTCCCGCTCTGGCGATTGCATCAGCAATCAATGAACGCCTCACGGATCTCCTGATCGGCAGTAGATTGTTGGATTCGCTCACTGGTGGCAATGCTCAGCGGTGTCTCATGTTCTCAGAGGCGGCGCGACGTCAAACCTTCGAGCAGTGGCCTCATATGGACTACAAATGGGCGCTGCCGGATCAGATGGCACAAGCGGGCTTCTACCATCAGCCGGGAGAGTCTGGTGATGATCGTGCCATGTGCTTCACATGTAGCGTGTGTCTGGTGTGTTGGGAGAAGACGGATGAACCGTGGAGTGAGCATGAGAGACATTCACCGACTTGTCCATTCGTCAAGGGTGAATACACGCAGAATGTTCCGCTGTCCGTGACTTACGCTACGAGTCCGGCAATCGCTACAAGTGGCTTCAGCATTGTCTCGCGCGGTGATGATCGCAACATTATGTGTTCGGGGGATGTTTGCGGGGAGGTGAGTGTCTGGAATATTGAGAGGAATCTGAAGAAGATCCACAGCTTTCGGGTTGGAGGTGAGGAGAACCTGATAAAATCCCACAGTGTTTATGTTCTGCAAAAATTTGCAAAGATTGACATTGAATTGAATGCTATTGGGACGTTTTATGCTGTTGATCTGTCCGTGGCTTCAGGCAGTGGAATGATTGATGATCCGGTGGTGAAGAAGATGCCAATGGGGAGACATAAGATGATCGGGACGAAGATTTGCTGTGGCATCGTGGCGAGAGGCAGTGAGATGAGCGGAAGTGATGTGAGGGGAACTGAAATGGCCATGAATATTGAGAATCAGGCGAAGAGTAGTGAATATGGGATAGAGATTCCCAGCAACTGTATGGAGTTGGATGAGAGTGAGGAGGATGATGAGGAGCTCTTCTTGATTGTCTATGACATTCTGGATGGCGATAGAGAGACGACGGGTGATAAGCCACCACCTGAGGAGCCAATAATTCTGGATGCAATGCCATTGGGAGGAGGACAGGATGGTGGAGCGATGAAGAAGTCATCGTTGAAGAGTATTGAATTGCCAGAGAGATCAGATGGGGATGCAGTGAAGATGTTTACGGACGCAGCAGATGATTTGGACAATATTCCTGAAGGGAAGAGCAAGAGTGATTCAATGGAGGATGAATTCTTCCTGGAGACGGCTTTCCTCCCGGGGAAGTTTAAGGTGAAAACCACAGGGAATGGGACAATTGATTTTGGGGCATCGCCACCGGTGAAGAGCAACGTGAAGTTACCTACAAAGAGTCACAAGGATGACATCAATTGTGTACCTATTCAGTGTATTTCACTGAAATCTCTGGCTTCGGATTCCTATAGGATCACAGATATCATTCCATCGCATGATGAGAAGTACCTTCTGGTGGTTTTGAGGCAACAGATGACGAGAGATTTGTCCAAGAATCCAGATATCATTGAGACGAATGAAGAAGTGGAGGCAGCGGATGATAGTGACAAGATGGAGATTGGTGAGGAGGAGGTGACACCAAAGGCGACAACAGCGAAGAGTCAGAATTTCTGTCAAGTGGAGAATATGACACAGTTGATATTGTTTAAGATTCAGGAGGATGGATTTCTCAATGAAACCCCTCACTGTGTCAGACATCTGTTTGAAGATGCGACTCCACTGGAGATTTGCATGCTTCCCGGATACGAGACGGAGCGCAAAGGGAACTCCCAAGAGACTAAGGATGGAGTCTTTGTGATGACTTGCATGGATGGAACTCTTAAGCTGATCGCCCTCTCAACCCTCCGGACGATCTCCGAGGCGAGCATTGATGGAGTGAAGTTCGTCTCTGCGACGTATTGCAAGAGTTTGGAGAGGATGTGTGGGTGCACAGAGAAGGGATCTCTTCACTTCTATTCCTTCTACGATATGGAGGCAGATTCAGGAGATGAACACGATGAGCATAACACGACGTTTATCGTGTCGGATTCCTCCTTATCAGATGATTCGGTTGTATCGGATGTTAGTGGAGTGACTCACACGAAGAAGACGGCCAGTAGTGATTCCACAGCTCCGTCCACTTCTGCGGGCTACTCAGCCAGTCATCAGGCGGACTCAGGCACCAATTTGATCGCCAATAAGAGTGACTTGACGATGAATGATCTCAAATTGGCTTATGCACTCACGGAGTTCGATGAGATGCTGACGCCATATACGGCTGAGGTTCCGGTTTGCTGGAGTGAACTGGTGCAGGCGCAGAAGGTGAGACGACATCCGCAGCATCTTAAGCCGGGCGATGATACTCATCTTACAAAGACCTGGCGACTGCATAATGACGCGTGAGTTTGAATTTATATCTTTGATTTTCAGATATGCAAACGTTAATTAATTGATGAAATTCCTAGTTAAATTTAATCAATTCAACAAGTTGGGATTATTCTTGATCAAGGAACTTTCTAGGATAGTCATTTCATAAATTCTTTGGGTTCCTTTATCGCAGGACAACCTGGGATGAGCATTTGATCGAATTGTGTCTTCCAAAACAAGCATCTCTCGGACATATTGATTTCAAGTTCAATCTCTATCAGCAATGCAGCAATCCACCAGCCATTCAGATCACGCTCCTTAAGCAATTTTCAAGTGGTTTCGGGTATAGAATGAAGGCGCCTTCGACGAATGTTGGCAATGCTCCGGTCGATGAGAATATCGGATTTAATCTCAATTCATCAGGTAAACACTTCTTCTATTGATTTTCCAGGCAAATCCTTTCATTTAATTCTTCTTTTTGTGCAGAAAATCCAGTACTGAGCGTAGAATATCTTCAGACGCATAATGCAGAGATTCTTGCTGGACCCATTGAATTGTCCTCGTGCATGGATTTAAGTGAACAAAGTGGAACAGTGACACTCACGAGTCCTAAGCTGTTCAGGACAAAAGGTCGTAATTATTTGATACACATCAAGACGATGAATGATCCGTCCAAAGATAGTCAAGGAAAGACACGAGGTGAGTATTGACCAGAATCCTTTTTTCTCTGCCATTTCTTTTTCACACACTCATTATTTTGCACACAAAATCTATACACACACAAAAAGAATGTCTTTACAAAATATGGCAATAAAATGAAATTTTCTGTTTTTAGTGCCGGTTAGAAAAAAAGGTATCTTACGCTACCTGTCATTTCCAAATCATGAAACACGTAGTAAAAGTAAAAAATCGTCAAATGAGAATTCACTTTTCCAAGAAAAATCATCAAAAAAGTCCGATAAAAATTCCTTCTACATAGGTAATGATCTACAGTCCGCATGGTTGGAGTTATGATTTATACGATTAAAACAAAACAAAAAAAAAGAGATTTATGGTTGAATTCCCAGAAGTATTTTTCCTTCTGGAAAATTCAACGGAAATTCTCTTTGATTTATTGAGAAAGTGAGGAATTATCATTTGATATATTTTTCTTGGTATTATGTCTCAAATCATTTAATTACTGCTAAAATTATTGATTGTGTCAAATGATAATTCGTCTTTTTCTTGGAATTTATTATTAGTTTGAAATTATTAACCACAAAAGAAAAAAAATGTGCCTTAATCTGTAATGTAGATCTTTGGTGAATTTTTCTCATGGCAAATGGGCTAAACGTAGATGAAGGTTCTTGAGAAATCTCACAGTTTTGTCGATCGTGGAGGAAGATCAAGGGGGAGATATTAATCACAGAAATCTGTCTCGAAATGATTCTAGAAGTCTTTTTTGAATTTTTAAATTTGTAACGAAATTGTTGTTTTGTATCAAATTGAAGTATTCTCAAGACTTGCGTTTTTTTCTGAAATAGAAATATCTTGTGATGTCAAATGGTAGATTTTAGGGCGAAGTACTTCTCTCTAAAAATGGTTATTTGATTAAGCGCTCAGTATACCTAGATTCTAATTATTTTAGTGAATTTTTATTAGAGACCTTGCTATTATAAAAGCGCTAGAAGTGAATATTTTTCTCTGTTGTCTTATTCTAATATATCTCAACCTTGAGGAAGATTTCTCAAGTGATTCCTCTTGAAAGTGTTGAACACTATGTAGTAACAGATCTTCAGCCACGATCGTAATTGTAATATATATTTTGTTGTAATAATTTCAAGAAGTGAAATTGAAAAATTGAAAAAGTCGCGATCAAAAGCTGATCAAAGTTCTCCTTTTAGGATGTGACTGGCTGCATGAGATATCAATTACTGTACGGAGCACAAATCCAATGTGCCGGATGGTGAGCGAACGCTCTCAACGGAGTGCAATGCTCGAGAACAATGGTTTCCTCGTGAATCTGCTGAAGATGGCTTGTGACTCGAGTGTCCCGATGACACAGAACATATCACTGGACATTATATTGTGGATTGTGTCAATACGAATGGCAAGATATCGATCACCGAGGAACACGGAGAGCACTTTTCCGGATGTCCATAGCCTGCAGAAAGACTGTATCAAGATTATGGAGATGCATTTGAGTGACTTTGTCAAGAATTGCATTCTATATGGGAACAGGAGTGTTGCTCATAAATGCGTCAAAATCATCCTTGTGACATTAGAGTGAGTAAAAAATATAATAGTTGGCAACAAAGATTTAAATCTATTGGAAAATAATCTATTGTCGCTTTTATCTTTTTCAGAGGAGCTCACAATATGAAATACAAGAAGGCACCCAATTCCACCTTTGAAGAGGCTTTGAAGAATGGAATTCTTGAGTGTTTCCCTCACATAACAAACATCAAGTACGCTGGATCTCTGAGATGGTTCACTCTCATGATTTGCGGAACATCCAATTTGGAGTCTTACAACTCCATTGCGAGTGAATGCTTGAGACTGTTGCTGAGCGTGGCCAAGGAGATGAGTAATAGATTCAATGCTTACTCTTCACTTTTGCGATCTCGTTTTGGTCTGTATGGAATGCCCTTTGAATTGGAGCTGTTCGATGCTGATCTGCCAACATCTGCCAAATATGCTGCTCTTCCCACCACCTTTGCCAGCATCATTAAGTCCGCGACGTCCCAGAATGCCGCTCATGGGGTGGATCTCAAGAATTTCTTCACGAATGATGGGTCAGAGTTGAAGATGTTGCCATTTCATATGCGAAAACGTGGAATTGGAAATCAACTGAAGGGATTACTGGAAGTGGAACCGTTGCACTATATTTGTGTTTCGGCATCGGAGGCGACGCGTCTTGAGAATATGGACTCAATGTCAGCGGCTCAGGCGACTTTTGAGACGCCAACGGTGAATAATGTTGAACAGATTCCCAATGATACGTCCAAGAGCAAGGAGGCGAATGGAACTAAGCAGGAGAATGGGGTTGATGATTCAATGGTGGTGGTGAAGAATAATCTGGTGGATAAGATATTCTATTCGGCGCTGAAGAAGCACAAGATCAAGGAACCAACACAAAAGATGTACGCTGATGTGATGGCTTGTGTTTCTGGAGTTCAGGCGACAAAGGATCAGAGTATCGATCCACTGAAGTCAGTGAAGGATATGAAAAAGTTGGTGAAGATACTGAAGATTGATGTTGGCAGTGATTTTGGCGGAATGGATGTTGAAGTGGATTCACAATATGTTGCCGGAGTGACGAAGATTAAGGCTCTGGGTGAGAAGATGCAGCAGTATATGGATGAGACTGAGGAGAGCAATAGTATTCTGCCGTGGCATAAATTGTTGAGTCTGCCACCGAAGCAGATGATTGTGATTGATCGGATGCATTCGGGTGCCAGACGATATGTCGTCCTGGACTTTGGAATGCCGATCATGCTAACGGATCTGGTGATCCCAGCGTGTGAAGATCTCGTGTCGCTCTTCATTGACATCTGGTGTTTTGAGGAGGAGTCTGACAGTATTCGTCTTGCTGTGTCATCGGACATTGGATCGAAAAGTCTCGTGTTGAGTGATCTGCAACCGGCGCCGGTGTTTCGGTACATGAAGATCACGATCACGGGAAGATATGGAATGTCAGCCACGAGATGTAAAATCCCTATTGGGACATTCTTTGGACACGCCATTGTGATGGAGTGCGAGAGTTATGCTGACCCGCTGTCCAAGTATCTGAGGACGAAGACTTCCAACTTGCCGGCACAGTTGAAGATCCTCCATTCGCTGTTTGAGGATGTTCACTGTCGGTATAGTTTGGCGAGTAGTAAGTTGATTGAATTGCTGGATCCTCTACTCACCAGTGATGCCTCCAACATGTCTCATATGCAAGCGTATCTGTATCGGGTGAAGGAGTGCGATGACTCCCTAGCGGATCACTCAAAGATCATCAACATATACGATGATTGCATCTCATTTCAGCATCAACTGAATGTCATTAAGAATGTGATTGCGAGATTGGAGGGAGCTCTGGAGGAGAATGCAACGGATCCCAGAGAGTTACCGCGTCTGGCCATGTCGGACATCTGCACGGATAAGTTGAGAGTGCTGAGTGAGTGTCTGATTGAGGGATTATTGCATTTTGTCGTGGAATTTGGAACACTCAACACAAATGCGATGTCTGTGGCGTTCAATCAGCACGCCTGTGAGACAATCTTCAATAATCTCGTGATCTGCAGTGATACCCACATGCAATTGGCCACGTGTTCGTTCCTGGTGAAGATGTGCTGCTTTGAACCGTGGTGGGGTGACTTCATTGCCAACATTTTCACTGTTTGGTATTCATCGCAGAATAGTCGAGTTTTTCCGCAGGATAGAGTCTTCTTCCTGTTGACATATCTGGGGAGGAAGAGTATAACAATGGGCTCTTGTCGTGTGACAGTGATTGATGCAGTGCTCAAGACTCTGGCGAAATTCCTCGCACCACTTTCAAGCAACTTCCGCATGGAGTACGCGGCGGATGACGATCAGGATGCGAGAAATGACTTCTGTCATTGGGCAAGTACTGATCTGCAGCTCATTGGATGGCTGTTGCTCTTTCTGTCTGTGTGTCTGGATGATTGTGGCGATAAGAAGGATCAATCATCGGCCAGATGGGATTTCATGTCCAGCGAAGTGGATATGAGTCGTGCCAAGAGTCAGGGATCTGGGAATACGAGACTCTTCACGCGATCATTCAAGAAGAGATTCTATCAGAATAAGATTCCCAGCTCCAGCTACACCAATGACTCCCTAACCCTGGCACACAATACCTTTCTCATGCAGGGTCAGATGATGCCGTCATTTGAAGTGCCACAGAAGCAGGATTCCACATTCAAGGATATCTTCCTGAAGAAAACTATTCAGGGAAAGACTTTCCCCACTTACTTGATTGACGCGTCGTCTAAAGTGAAGTTTAAAATGTCCAAATGTACGGCAACAACTTCAACATCGGCTCCAGCTTCTTCCACATCCAGCACCAGTCAGGGAGCAACACCAACAACACCCGCTTCGACTCCTCTGCCGCCAGTTGTAACCAAGGAGTCACTGTTGGATGCCAATGAGTCACCATTTGAGAGAGCTCTGCGCTCTATTAAACCTCAGAATACAATAATTGTTATTCGAGGACTTATTGGATTGATTTTGGGAATGGATTTCACATGCAATATGGATCTGTTTCTGCTGGCGTGTAAGATCATTGCACGATTGGTGTCTTCGTGTCGATCGACGATCCAGTTGTCGAAGATTATCACGCCGGCTCAACTGCAGCAACTGATTAGAATTGCCGTGTGGGAGGATCAGCAACAACCGTGGGCGATTCATGCGATCACCTGCCTTCTGCAGGACATCCTCGAGACGGATAGGAATTTCAAGAGTGACTTGGAGGAGAGTTTCAGCGGAAGTACGCCAATGGAGCTGGCGACCGTGGATAGTGGATCGATAGATGATTCGCTTGACTATGTGGTGGACAATGAGGTGATGCAGTGTGTGCTGGCGAAGATTGAGACAATGCAGAGTCAGGCGGTGAACAAGGATGTTCCCTATGCGGATGGTGAGATTCTTGAGGCTGAAACTTTTACTTGATCACTTTTGGTGTTTTCTAATTAGATGTCTTCTCCTCAGCTCTGAAAACGAAGCTCCCGTCGCTGATGGAGTGCGAAGATGCTGAAATGGAGGATCTACTTGATGATATCTTTGATCATGGGAAGAATGTGACGACCAGGAAGGACACTGCGAATCAGAATCGACCAGCTTTCGCTGTGAGCTACAGGTAAAAATTTTTCCTTTTTTGTTTTGTGAAAACCTAAAGTTAAATTCATTGAAATAAGCTGAAAAGCAGACAGAGAATTAAGACTTTTGTTAAATTTCAGATCCTTCTTCTCGAGGAGTGTCTCTTGTGCTATGGACGCTCGTCTAGAGTATGGTCTGGAGAGTAATATTGAGATTGCTCTGCGTCGCCTATCAATGGCCGCTTCGCTCAATCTCTTTGCCAATTGGCCACCATTGGCGTCAGATGGAGAGCTTTTCGAGGCGGCTGTTGAGCTTCCACCCTGGCCGGATCACATTGTGCAGGCTTGGTCGTGTCCGGAGTACACACAAGGCTATCCGACGCACATCATGTTGATTCTTGTGTTTGACAACATCTTCTCGGACTTCCATGAGTCTTGGCTGAATCTTGAACAGGTGCTCCAGATGTGGTTGACGTTGAACGGAGAGCTGGGAGATAAGACACCGACGGGAAATTTTATGGCTATGGAAGCGCCGAGAATTCCCTTTGGTAGAAATGCCATTCAGGGTCTCCTCTCGGCTCTCTCCTGGCATCCCAACATTAAACTCCGTGCGTGGTGTCTGGGATTCCAGTGTCTCGCTCTTGCGTGCAACACCAACAACTTTGATTGGCTCAGCGCTGAATATACGTCTGAGGATCTCAATCAGAGCCACTATACGCGAATGGGAACATTCATTGTGAATAATCAGAACTTTGAGAAGATGCTGCTGAGATTCTTCTCCGGTAGCGATATGTGTTCATCAGTGTTTGACGTTAGTCGATGCGTAAGTTAAAATTTTATTTTTGATTTTTACATTTATTAAGTTTTATTTCTTTCCTGTTAGTCTGGCCCAACGGCTTGCAAACTTCTCCATGAGCTGTTCAAGCGTTTGGAGGTGCAGATTGAGAAGTGCAACACGAAGAGGAAACTCAAGGAGACACTGTTGAGGGTGCTACAGAGTCTGATTCAACCAAATGGTGCAATTGCCAATCAGCAAGGTCCAATTGATGCTCAAAATCAACTTATCAAGGAGCTCATTTCCTATCAATACGAGAAGACTGATTTAGGAATAGCCATGAGCATTATCGAGAGTGTCTGTAAGTTGATCAAAAATCTTTAATATTGATTGGATTCTTTTATTTAGGAATTTTTTATTCTTTGCAGCTTTCCTCGTGTACAATAACATCTCCAACACGGAGAGGATGTATTGTCAGAAATCGTCGGACAACAGCAAGAATTACAATGCATTTGGGAATTTGTTCGCCACGGTTTTGGGTCCGGAGAACACGGCAAAGACAAAGACTGTCTCTGACAATTCTTTGCTGGTGAATCTGCTGAAATTGTCAACAATTCTTGTACAAACAGCTCTTCCGCGCGAAGGAGATGTAAGTATTTAATAAAAGTAGAATGGAAATCCTATCCTGTTAAATCTATAATATTCTTAAAAGGAATTTGACAAAGTTTCAGCTAATAATTTAATTAAATTTTTAATAGTTGTCTTGAATCCAAAAGTTCTTGTCAGTAAAAATATTGGGAAGATCAACTAATCATGGGTATCTTTTCCAGGAGGCGAGCGGAAGCAGTGACACTCTTAGTGAATCCTTTGAGAGTCAAACGGACGAGATAAAGGCGGAGCAGCAGAACAATGAGCAGAATCGCGTTAAAGTGGCTTGCGTGGCAGACACTGTTCTGCAACATTATCCAACAATGACTCGCCTCTTGGGTTCTCTGTCTCACTGTTCCAGCTCCTCCTTTGCCCTGTTGGCCGCCTCAGCCATGTACTCCAGTATGAATCCGCTGGACACTAATAGTGCTTTTGGAGAGCCTCAAACTGTCGCGGATGCAGTGTTTCAGTTGCTGATGTTGCTCAGTAAGAAGGCTTCGCAGCCAGTGTTGGTCGTGAAGCCTATTTATCTCTTCTTGAACACAACTTTCCGTCAAGCACTGCCCAAGTTGCAATTATCTGAGCCATTCCTGTGGTTTATCCTGAGGGTTTTGGATTCACCCGCCACAGTGTTGATCTTCACGGAGATGGGAGGCATTAAGGTGCTCTGCCATAGTCTCGTGCGAAGTAATCGTACAATGGTGAACATGCAACCGGGACTGGTGTCCATGATTATGCAACATCTGACACCTAATATTGCCCCAGTGAACGCGGCTAATGCCAATGGGACGAAGAAGAGTCAAGCGGCGGTGAAATCTGTTGATGGATTGATTAACTTTGCCCCATTCTGCAGCATCTCATCGGACATTTCCACGGCACAGCAGGCGGATGTTCTCATCCAGATCCCAACGCCATCCCATCGGCGTGCTAGGACAGCAGCATGGAACTACATGTTCTATCCTAATGAATCCTATGTGGATCTTACAATAACTTTCCCAACGGCTGTTCTGCTTTATGAAATTCAACTTCAGCCTCATCTCTTATCTCTCGCCTCATGTCCATACGCTGTGGCGGTGGAGATTACAAGGGACAACTCAATGCCACCGATTCCCATCTCGCAGCCAATGCCAACGGTGGGACTCACTTGTATCCGTCTGAAGTTGAATCAACCGGAAATTGCTACAAGTATTGTATTGAGACTCTATCGACCGCGAGATAGTTCAAATATTGGACTCACGCAGATCTCCATCTTTGGAACGACGACATTCAGTGACATCAATAAGTCCGCAATGTTGGGAGATCAGTTGATGGATGAGGAGAATCTGGCCAAATCGAGTCTTGGATGGCTGAGAGTACTGGCGAGGTGTTTCAGTGTGGCAACGTATAAGAATGAAGACAATATTTCGAATGCTGTGATCTCGGCGGCTGCCACTTTTCCGGATTTCCTAGAAGCGTGCTGCTCCCTCCTCAATGTGGCGCCTCAAACTTCAACTATTGCTCTGCAAAATCTCGAAACGGTGCTCCTGAAGTTGGGACTCTTCAGCAAAGAGTTGGGATTGAAGCTCATCAATATTCTGCTGAAGAATACAGTGCCTCAGTGTTTGAAGCTCTGCAATGATTCAGTGTCGGATCTGTTGTTTGATCTCTGTGTGCATCAGGATGAGTTCACGAGGGATCGAGTGGAGGCGATGGTGAATTGGGTGCAGACATTGTATGACAGCATCTATGAGAATCTCGTTCATCCGACAAATCCCTATAGTGGCTTCATTAAGTGTCTGGCATCAATTCTCTGGACAGTGCATACGAAGCAATTGGCACAGAATCTTGAGGGTTTGATAACGAAGGAGCTCTTCCAGAGTGTCTACAAGTGGACGTTAATTCTGGAGAATAGTGAACCGTTGAAGAAGGCATTTGACGCTATGCTGTGTTCAATTTGTTGCATTCGACCGGAAATGTTTCCCCTCTTGTTGCGTCGAATGAACGTTCTCGTGCCGAATCTTTCGACGGATCGTGAAGCTTGCATATCGGATGATCGGAAGGACACAGGAATGACGGATGACACGAAGCAGGAGGAGTCAGATACGGCAGAGTGGTATAGTCATCTGATGATTGAGGACATTTCAGAGCTGAATCTGTCAAAGAGTCAATTGTCCAGCATCGCTCTCGCTTGTCAATCCACTTTGGCGATTCATCAGTTGCTGGATTCAGGTCTTCCTCGACTTTTGACATCTGTGATCCTTGAGTTTTGCCACAAAGTCTCCAATATCGCTGGTGGAGGAGAGGCGACTTCCGATGAAGCGATGGAGACCACTTGCCTCACGGATTCGGCCAAAGTGGAGAGCACCAAGATGGATAGTAGAAAGAAATATCCGATGGTGAATGTTCCAACATGTGCTGAGATTCTGAATTTCTTCTCAGAAGTCTGTACAGAAGGAAGCATGAGAGATTGGTTGGGATCCTTCGAAGGATCGGTGTTCTGGAAGCCACTTCTGGACATTCTCTGCAACATTCGACCACTGAATGCGGAAGGACAGATTGAGACGAATTTCTCCTACTTGGAGGACAGCATGATAAGGTTCCTGTCCAAGGTGACGGCGTGTCATCCGAAGAATCAGGACACACTCACCGTGATTCTCATATCTGTGATCCGAAAACCGGCGCCGGGGAAGAATTTTAAGCAGAGCATCTCGGGATTTACGAGACGACTTGTGCTGCAGTTGCTGCTGGAGAGTGAGAGGATTCTCGTGTCGGTGCACAGTGACATGTCGCTTCATAGACGAGAGCAGGGAAATGTTCTGATCAGTAATCATCCGTCAAGGCGACCGAATGCTCATAATCTTCTCTTCCTCATGAGCACTCATACAAAGTGCCAGGAGATTCTGGAGAGTTGCATCACTGTGTTCTCTAATATGATGCCTAGCACTCAGTCGGGAGATGCAAAAGCGCCGCCCGTGGAGTCAGTGCACGCTCCAACGTCCCAAGTCCAAGTCACGATGATTGGGAACGGATCGGCGAGCAGTAATGGAAACTCGTCAGGAGGACAAAATTCTTCGAGCAGTGGTGGTGGTGGTAAGTACTCGTCCAAGAATGATCTGTTCGAGATGGCTCTGGGGCAGGGATTGGAGGTGCTCAGCGTCGCGGCGGGTGTCACGGCCAAAGACAAGAGACTCAAGGATGTGAGAAATCAGGCTGCCGCACTGAAGGCCAAGGAGTTGCTTCCACTTTTGCGTGAGTATTCCATTAGCAAGAAATATTTAAGTTTTTAATATCAATCAAGGTCATCAATTTTATTTTAATAATCTTTGGCCCAGAGTTCAAAGTACATTTGCACGAGTTATAAGGAAGGTCAATTCCCATAAACTTACCTAATCATTTCTCTATGTTGCAGGACTTCGAAATGATGAGTCTCTGAACACAAATCAGATGACCAACTGTGCTCAATTGATGCACACATCATGTCCGGGAGTCTTGCTAACATCTGACACGACTGTTTCGCAAATTCTTGCCATGCTTCACTCCTCGGGAGTTTCTCTGTCCACGCCCTGTATCAGTTTGAGTCTGGTGCAGGGGAGGAAGCAGCCTGATGACATCAGTGATGATACTCTCATCAAGGCATCGGACTTTGAGCCTCTCCCATCACCCTTGCAGATCTTCTCAAGTCACGGAGGACTTTCACTGTTGGCTCACTATTTGCCAACGGTTTATCCGGACTCACCAAAATCTAATGCTGTTCACCAGGAGAAGGACAAGAGTCCGCCGGCGAGTGAGTGGGTGAAGGTGGAGGCCAATGATGACATCTATGAGGATTTGGATGATGGAATGGCTGAACAAGGATCCAAATTGCCGGCCATTTCTTCAGTGCCACAGCACTCTTTGTCAGCATTTGGACTCTTTCTGCGTCTACCGCCGTATTCGGATGTTTTGCTGAGGGACAAGACTCGAGCTCAGTGTCTCCTCAGGCTTGTACTGGGCGTCACAGGAGATGGGGAAGGAAGTGAGTGGTTAAATTTATGAGATTTATAAATAAGATTTATTGTAAATTTATTGTCATTTTATCCCTCAACAGATGAGATCTATAGCCTATCCTTGGCTTCTACCCTTCCGACGCTGCCTTTCGAAGTTTTCCGCCAACTCTTGGACAGTTCTCCACTCACCACAGACGATGGGGTTCTCCTGAGGCGGATGGTGATTGAAGTGGGTGCCATAAATCTCGTGCTCAACTGCTTGAGCATCTTCACTCATCACTCACAAAGTGTGACAGCCAGTGGAGAGAGTTCAGCAAGTGGTAGTGTTATCCTGCCACCGGCTGACTTAACAGCCAATGCCCAGAAGACGCCAACACCCACCGGGAATGCTGTGGGCGGTGAGGAGGGCCTCACGTCAGATGACAAGAGTCACGTGTACTGGGCTAAGGGAACGGGATTCGGTACGGGATCCACTCAGCAATCGTGGGATGTGGAACAGGCGCTGCTGAGGCAGAAGAATGAGGAGGAGCACGTGACTGTGCTACTTCAGGCACTATCCAGCTACATCAATCCGGGTGATAAGATTCCGCAAGGGATCAGTGATGAAGCCACGTATCATGAGACGACTGATATTGCATCGGAATTGCCGCCGATCTTCTTTGAACTTCTGCAACAGTCTTGCCTCATTCCAGCACTGTGTTCATACTTGAGGAATGATTCTGGTAAGTAAAATCGAAATTGGATTAATGGAAATGTGCCAAGAGATGCTAATACTTTTGTTAATCTTTTCAGTTTTGGACATTACTCGACATATTCCACTGTACAGGGCTATTTTACAACTTTTGAGAGCTATTGCTTTATCCAATCAACTCGTTACGCTTCTCCTGCCTCAGCATAATGACAATGGGAACACCATCTCTATCGCTACGCTTCTGTCCAACATGAAGAGCTGTGTGGACACTTATGCCAGTCGATTGAAGTGAGTATCTTAAATCTAATCGAAGATTTTTGAAGAGAAATATTTCTAAATGTCTTTTGTAAAATAGATTCAACAAGAAGTCGAGTGCAAAAGGTCGAGTTTTCGTGTCTTGTGTCGATGAGGGCGATGATGAGGGACTTGCTCTGCTGATTCCTGACATTCAGGAGACTACTTTTCTCGTTTTGAGAGCCACAAATGCCGACAAGATGCCCAACTCCATGGATGATGCGCCAACAATTGAGCGTCCGATGTCTCGATCGATTGAACAGAGATATATGGAGATCATGAAGAAGCTTCAATTTGGTGAGTTTTTTTTATGTTTTTTGCTGTTTGTTTTTCTATAACAAAATTATCATTTTTTAGACACCTTCGAGATGATCTCAGAGACTGAGAATGGGTATCGCTTCGTAGTGGCTTATCACTTTGAGAGCAACATGCGAATGTCTGGTGATCGATATCATCCAGTGCGAGTGAAACGGTTAGCCCAGGAGACAGTGACTCTGTCCACGAGTCTCCCGCTCTCCTACAGTAGTTCTGTGTTTGTGAGATGTGACACAGATCGACTGGATGTGATGAAAGTGCTGATCACAGGACCGGCAGACACTCCCTATGCAAATGGATGCTTCGAGTTTGATGTCTTCTTCCCGCCGGACTATCCCAATTCACCAATGATGATCAATCTTGAGACAACTGGACGCCACACTGTGAGATTCAATCCCAATTTGTATAATGACGGGAAGGTGTGCTTGTCTGTGTTGAACACATGGCATGGACGGCCGGAGGAGAAGTGGAATGCACAGACATCGAGTTTTCTACAGGTAAAGTTATTTTTTATAGGGATTTTTAGAGCTGAAATTACCTGTTTTTATTCTGGCAGGTCCTTGTGTCCATCCAGAGTCTGATCCTCGTGCCAGAGCCCTATTTTAATGAGCCTGGCTTTGAGAGGAGTCGCGGCACACCGAGCGGAACGCACAGCTCACGAGAGTATAACAGTAACATCTACCAGGCTTGCGTCCGATGGGCAATGCTGGAGCAGATAAAGAACCCTAATCCGTGCTTCAAGGAGGTAAAGTACCGAAAACTTGGTTGCATCAACTGAATATGGTCAAATTTTTTGAGTGAATTTAGTAAATTTAACAAAATGTTCAACTGGATTTAATGAACGTTTGCAGGAAATCCAATAATTTTACTAGACTTTGATAGAACGGATAGAACTAATGAAAGATCTGTAAATCATTTCAAAGATCTGTGTGGATGTCGCTCTCATCGAGAGCATATGACGTCCGGCCAAAAATTCTAAAAAGAAGAAGAAGATTTCAAAGATTTTTTTGGATTTTTTTGCGAACTGCGTTTTCTGAACAAGCAATTACAAATTTTTACAGATGATGCAGATTAATTTATTAAATTTAACTAAAGTTTCATCCATTCTATACCTACTTAGCTCAACTTTAACAGGGTTTTGTTAACTCATCAAAAGCTTAATTGAACAAAAAACATTGAAATTTTAAAATTCTTTGAATTTACTATGATTTTAGTGATAAATCAATACTTACTGGAATCTCTCTCTCTCTTACTTTAGGTCATTCACACGCACTTTTGGCTCAAGCGGAATGAGATTTGCACGCAGATTGAGAAGTGGATTGAGGAGTTGTCCAAGCCACAGTATTCGGAGCGCAATGGGCGAAATATTTCGTTCAATTCGATGGTGTTGCGACGTCAGTATCGACATTTACGCGAGGAGTTGGCCAATTTGCCGACGCCAGAGGGTCTTGAGGATCTCGAACGACCGTTCATGGCAACTCTGCCCACCAGCCCGAAGGCCAGTGAGTGCGGCACGAGTGGCACTTCGTCAACTTCACCCACGCAAATCCCGCCACTTCAGGCTATGGAGACGGCCGTGTCGAGTGACACGACTTCACTCTCGGATCTCATGGATGAGGATGAAAACCCGGGATTGGGGTGAATTGGTGAATTCGTTTTTGGGTGAGTTTAAGAGAAACAACAACAAAAAAATTCTTTTGAAAAACGATGGAGAGAGAAATTGCGAAAAAACTGACAGTGAAATATTTTGCGGATATAAATTAAAAGATATAGCGATGAATTCAACATATTTAGCAATGAAAAAAATTGATGGGGTGGAAAAACCAAAGTTTATATATACATATATTTTGATAAAACATCACCTCTTTTTGTTTCTCCATTTTTCAATATATATTTAATTCATGAACAATATTATCCATTCAATCTGACGAAAGACATGAAAGAGTTAAATTATAAGGATTGATTTAACTTAAAATGGAGAGATGACATGGATTCAGAAGGCAGTGTTCAAGCATTTAGGGAGTTTTTGATGTCATTTTATAATATAGTTTAAAAAAACTGGTAAGACGTAAATTACCTACTGAGAAAATATCAAAGAGAGAGAAAAAGAAATTGAAGCTCCAAAATGCGGTTGAGTCCTTGATAACTTATCAAATTTCTTGTCTCTTTTGTTTTTTTTATTCACATCCTCTTCCCTCTTCTCTTGTTTCTTCTTTTTGTAAAATGTTTTTAGCAATTAAAATTTATGAGAAAAGGAAAAATTGATTACGGAATTTATTTTATATGAAGTTGAATTGAGTTATTTAGGAAAGTAAATATTGGATGAAATAAAATATCAATAATTTATTTTAGAATTGATGATAATTTTTTGTGATGATGAAAAACAGATAAAATAATAGTAATAGTGAGTGTGTATCGACTGTGAAGACATTAAATATTTCAACAGAAAAAAAAGGAAGAAAAAAATCAAGAAATGAGATAAACGGAATTTCAATTACGTCATAGAATCACGGAAATCTTCATTTCTCTTATATTCACTACCGAACACATAATATTCACTGGTTTTATCCTATCTCTGATTCGTGTTGAGGATTCAGGAGGTTTTTGTGCGCTGAGGAGAGGACGATTTACATTCGAGCTACGGTGATTTTTTGTCTCGGAACTCTGCAAACAGATTACTTCCTTTAAAATCTTAGAAAAAAACTGATCTTATGTCTTACTGAAAATTGAACCTCTACCTTATGTGAATAACTCGTCTACGATCACTTGGATGAATGAGATCGAGAGTTTGACTCCATTCGAAAGTTTTAAACTCCTGCTTTCTCTTCTTCCGGTCAAAGTATGAGATGACACAGCTCACGGGGATCCAAAAGAGGGCGGTCAAGAGAACAACAGTCACTGGAAAGATAGATATAAAATTCCAGTTAAAATTTCAGTAAATTTCCAGTTGAAATTTTGGCAAATTTCCAGTAAAGAAATTTCATCGAATTTCCCGAATTTCCCCTTAAAATTCCATTAAATTTCCAGTTGAAATTTCATCATATAAATTTTATCAAATTTCCAGTTGAAATTTCATCAAATTTCCAGTTGAAATTTCAGCAAATTTCTCAAATTTCTAGTAAAAGAAATTTCATAGAATTTCCTGTTAAAATTCCATTAAATTTCTAGTTGAAATTTCAGCAAATTTCCAGTTGCAATTTCAGCAAATTTTCAGTTGAAATTTCATAAAAATCCAGTCAAAATTCAGCAAATTTCCTAAATTTCCCCTTAAAATTCCATCAAGTAGGTACTAGAAATTTCATCCATCCAGATGAAATTTAATCAAATTTCAACTGCAAATTAGACTTTCAACAAAACCTCTATAAAAATTCCCAATACTCACTGACGATGTTATCGCGCAAGAAGCGCAAGACTTTATTGATGTTGATCTCCTCGATAATGTCCCAGAAGCGCTCCACCACATCCTGAATGGTCTTCTCGCAGATGCCTTTGTTGCAGAAGCCCTGAATGCAAGGCGTCCCGTCGGGCAGGACATCCGGTGGTTCCACTGGGAAACACGTCTCATTGATACTCATGCGGCAGCATCTCTTGCACGCGTCCAAAATAATATCGCACATGCAGCTCTGAAGTCCCTGAGTCTCACAATACGGCACACATTTCCCACCCCTGCACTGTCCGCGCTCTTGGCAGATCGTTCCATCCGCCATGGGCGGAGATTTAGGACACTCAGCGTGATTCCCTGTGCATCGCGCCTCCTGTTCGCACGTTGAGTACTGAGCCTCGCGACATTTCACTCCCACCGGCATATATTGGCAGTTCTGACAGCAGGGGGAGTTCTTGTCGCTACAAACAGCCCCCTGATTCCTCCTCAGCTTGCAATTCTTATCGCAGCATCCGTCATTGTCTTCAGTTCCCAGCAGTCCGGCATCGCATTGCTCATCCCCTTCCACGCGCAAATTCCCACAGAAGGACTCCTCGGGCTCACTGAAACACCTCCCGGACTTCGCCTGTAAGACCTTCCGGATGGAGCGAAGGGAGCAGGGGGAGAACTTCTTGTTGTTCACGTCGTAGCCGGATACGGAGTAGGTGTACATGAGGAAGCTGCCACCTTGAGAGGCGCTAGGGGAGCACTCAGGGATGTCGGGATCGTGTTCTGAGCCCCAATTGTGACCAAACTCATGAGCAGTCACGAGATCCGCTTCACGTGTAATCACTCGCTGGCCATAGTGATTGCGAGAGCTGCTCAAACCGGAGTTGAGGTATAGAGTGTAGCCATTTTTGAAGTATTCTTTGAAAAGGAAGAAGGAAAAATTTTTAATGGAATTATCTGAGAGATTAGTTTGGAAAGAAATTGAAAATTGATAAAAGTAATTTCAATTAAGAAAAGCCACCTGGAGTGCATATTCCACCCACGGAATTCCTCCTGGGTGAGCCAACGTAGGCCAACCCTAGGATTCCGCCCTCAAACTTGAGATCCGTAAACAAGTGCGCTAGGCAGAAATCCTTGTGGCTGTACTCTCGTGAGAAGACCTTCTCATATCCAGCAGCATTGATAGATTTTAGGCATTAGCAAAATATCGAGTCTTTGATGACTTAAACTCACCTCGAGCAAATTCCGGACATCCCATTTCTCCCTCACCATGTTGTAGTGAGCCTCTCCACCGCGAACTCTTGTGGGCTCAGAATGGACTACGATCTTCTTGATGACGAATCCCATTCCCTTGAAACCTTCCTGGTCAGATCTATCCTGCCAAACGGTGTCATTGTAGATCTTGTGGACGCGATCAATGAGGCTGATCTGTAGATCAGAAAAAAAATTTCAATTTAAAAAGATTCGAATAATTCGGCAGATATAAAAATGTCCTACCAGATAATTGATGGTGGTCTTCGTGTTACTTCCTCCCATTTCCTGGAAGAAGCGATAATCCGCCACCAGCAGGAGAGGGCATCGCGTCTTGGTCGGTGTGTACTCATACTGATCAGCTTGTCTCTTCTCCCTTGTTCTATGGCTCTCCTCCGTCCACACCGACTCGGCATTTTCCTGCTCCTCCTCCATATCAGCGTCCTCCTTAACGTAGCCACAAGTGATGGGCGCCCCCATATCTCCCGGATTTTGAGCCTCATTCCAGCTCAGCTTCACATCAGACGCCTTGTAGGCGATCATGTGACTGTCCTTGTCCGGAAGATGCCGCCACGACGGCTCAATGTGGTAGGTTTCATCCGGAAGCACCACAGAAGCCGTCATCACGCCATTATCCTCAATATGAGCCCTCACTGAGGAATCCGCCTCGCCAAACACGCGTCCCGTGTAGAAAGCATCGTGATCCATATGGACAATCTTCTCCTGACCATCCCCATCAATCGCGTACGCGCGGAAATTGCTGTGCAGCACCTCCTTGTGCGGATGCAGAATCAAACGGAAGTTCCTGCCTAGCGCCTTGAATTCCACCTCCTTTATCGTGTTAAAGGGATGACTACTGGGCTTGGCGCCTCTCTTCACAATCCTATGACTCAGATCATCCACATGGAGGGTCTCGAAGTAGTGCAGATTCTTGTGTAATTGAGCTGAGAGGGGAGCAGCCCCCCATTGAAAGGACAAAATGTCAGGAGAAAATTGTAAACACGAGTGAAAATTTCGTCTTACCACAAATTTGGAAGGGAAAAGTGATGAAAATCAGCAGCAGAGCAGAACTGGGTGCTTGATATTTCATTATTGCACACTTTTGTCCACTTTGGCCAGGGATTTACTGCATTTCTCTTGAGAAAATCAGACGAATCCTTTCTCTATGGATTTTTTTTCACTCTAGCCAGGACACTCTTTTGACACCACCCCCTGGGAGGTGTCCTGGCGACATCTGGATTTGGTCCTTGGAAATGGAGAATTAGGGTTTTTTATAATCCTTGAAATATTTCAGGTTACTTGAAATATTCAACTAAAATATTAAGGAGGAGCGTGGTCATATTATGGGCGGAGCTTATTGATGAAATCGATCAGATTCAATCAAATATGCTTAAATTAAACACGTTAACATGAAGTTAAGTCCCAAAATTTATTACCAGAACTTCAGTTGCACTTTGTGCACGTACAAAACCGTCTGCAGAGAGCAGAGGACAAGCATGTAGCCGATGATGATGGCCACACTGGTCACTGTATCCAGCAACATTGTCTGCATCGTCAAATTGATGGCTCCCGTGAGGAGATTCGCGGTGAGAAAGAAGAGTAATCCGTTGTAATTGATGGCATTAAGGATGACTGGCCCATACTGATGGACGCACTCGTCGGATTTCGTCTTGTCGAACTTCAGGAAGTAGTAAGCCAGCTCCAGGAGCATCAGAAGCGCCACCAAGGTGGTTCCAATGGCTAAAACCCAGATGACGTAGCCCATATTGGCCAGTCGACGCGAGATGCCGAACATCTCTTCGGCTATGTAGACCATCTTCCACAGACAGAGCGCAATGAGGCCCATCTTGGCGGTTTGCAGCAAGAACTCCCGGCACTTGATCACCGACTCCGCCCAACGGAGGCTGTTCTGGATGTACATGGAGGCGATGTAGATGGCGAGATAGCCGGGTAGGGAGAAGATTCCCTCCTTATTGGCCTCCACGATGTTCTCACGACTGTCCGAGAGGACGTAGGAGGCCAGGCCCAGCTGAAGGCACATCTCGTGGATCGTCACAATGACAATGGCCACAAATTTCAGGTGATCTCTATCTCTCAGCGGTGCCACCAGAAGCGCCCCGAAGAATACCGTAAAAGCCAGAGTGACGAAGAAATTCCAATGGACTCCGTATTCAGAAATATGTTCATGATAATCCGTTGCTGAGATACTGAGACTCCGTCCCAAGCCCAGCACCAGCAGAGGAGAGATGGAAATAGCCAGCTTCTTGATCTTCCGCCATGATAGTGGCTCTTCACTCTGCCTCCCATCACGACTCACTATTCCATTGGCGAAGACATACAATCCCACTCCGACATCCATCAGGGAGACTCCGTAAGTCTCTGTCTTGGCGAATCTGCGGGGGAAGCACTGGAAATCCACCGCTAGGATGCATACAACACTCACAAGATTGATCATAGCCCTCGCCATGCTGATGAACTCGGGCCGGGAGGTGGGTAGCTGGATGAAGGGAGCCTCATGGAGGACAAATCTCAGTTGACCGGCAGCCGCAGCCACCGAAGCGACGAGCAGTGTCAAAACAATGCCCGGAATGTAATCACTGGCCACAGTGACGTTCGCCACGACAAACAGCACAATCAGGAGGAACTCCAAGAGGAATCTCAGAGGAGTGCTGATGATATTGGCCACAAGAACGAGGTTTATGCAGTGGCAGATGGTGAAGTAGGGAGCAACAATGACTCCAAACACCTCCACAATGGACGAGCCATTGTTATTCTGCATGAAACTCTCGTGGAATTTCTTATAACTCACCGCGTCCATCACTTTCTCACCCATTTTCACGGTTTTTCACAGGAAAATCGCATTTTTGACTAGATTTTTGGGGGTTTTCACCGAAGAAAAACAATAAAACAGATGTTTTTGACGTTTCTGGGTTGCAGTGTCTGCTCATAGAGGCGCTGCTAAGTGTTTTCTTTTCATTCGGGCGCCTTCGGGTTTTTGGTCAGAAGATTCTTATAAGGATTTACAGCTTGTGTTATCATTGAAAGCAATTAGCTTTGTTAGGAGAACTCTTATAGGATTATAAAAAATCTGATGTTCTCGAATAGGGGTCAATTTTGATTCTTTTAACCGGAATATTTCAACTCAAGTCTTGAAGATCTCAAAAGATCTTGAACTTGTTGATTGCGATAATAGAATCTCAGCACCATAAGTCAAACAAGAAAAAGGCTTACCAATGTTGTTTTCTGACCAACACAGGGCGTTCCCTGCTTGAATCTGCTGATTATAAAATACCAAAATTTTCTAATTTTCATCAATAAAGGTAAGTGGACTGTCTTAAAATCCCTTCAACAACTTCTTCAGAACCTAATTTGCTCATCTGAATGTTTCCTAATTCCTTCTTTTCGTGGATAACATCGAAACTTCCTGACCACCTTGTATCCCCAAAGCAGTCGCTGTGACAGTTGGAGCCAAAATAAATCGCATAAATTGCATTCCACGGCCAAGGGTAGCGCGTGAATTATGTTTATCGTGGTCTAATTGATAAATCTCATCGGTTGATTGCACAATCAAGGTGACTGAGTGCTTAAAATGAGCTACGACGTGCTTGTGCGACCACCGCGATCGAGATCTGCCGTTCCGGGCGGTTCCGGGACGTCCTCCGGAGAGACTCCTGCACAAGATGGCTCCAAATCCTCCGCCAGCACTCCCCGGAAGACCCAATCGTCGCGCTTTATGGCCGCCTTCACGCAGTTCTACGGACCAGAGGGGGAGTCAACGAGTCCTCCGGAACCGGAGGCTGGCACAGTGGGCAAAGTGGAGTCCAAGCTGATGTCCATGTGGAATAATGTGAAGTATGGCTGGACGGGGAAGATGAAAGCGAATTTTTCCAAGGAGCAACCCATCTGGTTGCTCGGAAGATGTTATCACAGGAAGTTCTCACCTCCTCCCTCAATGGAGTCATCGATGGAACTGAATCCTGTCACCATGGAGGCGCGCTTTGCAGATGGGGAACACCTTCATGATGTGGTTGAGGGACTCGATCCGGAAGGTGTTCATGAACTGGGAACAGATGTGATGGATGAGCAGAATGGTGATTCCTCATGGGAGGAGGAAGGCATCGATGCCTTCAAGAGGGACTTTATCAGTCGCCTTTGGATGACTTATCGCCGGGAGTTTCCCGCCATGAATGGAGGGCAGTTCACGTCGGACTGTGGATGGGGCTGTATGCTTCGCAGTGGCCAGATGATGCTGGCCCAGGGGCTGATTTGTCACTTTCTGGGACGCAATTGGCGCTGGGATCCGGATACGCAGCTGTTCGCCACACAAGAAGACAATCTACACAGGAAGATTGTCAAGTGGTTTGGGGACATCAGTTCCCGGAATAGTCCCTTTTCCATTCACACCCTCGTGACTCTGGGTCAGGAGGCGGGAAAGAAGCCAGGAGACTGGTACGCTCCGGGCGCCGTGGCGCATCTCCTTCGTCAGGCGATGGACATGGCTAGTCAGGAGAATGTCGATCTCGATGGGATTCACGTTCACGTGGCGCAGGATTGCACGGTTTACATCCAGGACATTCTCGATGAGTGTCTCATTCCCGCCCACGACAGATCAGTGGCGCCCTGGCATCGGAAGCGCTCCCCATCGAGAGGTGAGTTTGCTGTGAGATAACTCAAGGGGTTATTCATTCTATGTTTGAGGGACAAGCATTTCTGGGGTTTTGTAAAAGTTTTTTGAGTTCACTGAAGCTTTGGTAAAATGATTAAATTTTCAAGGAATATGTTGATAATTTTTCGAAATTCAGCTGTAAAATTGAAGCAGAATATTTTTGTAGAATAGGTATATTAAAAGTTAAATGTTTTTTTTAAGTATTATAATATCTATTTACTTGCTATATACTCTTTGATAAGTTTTTCGAGTTTCTTGATTTATAGAAAGATTCAGCTCAGCAAAATGAACCACCTCTTGTTAACACCTCTGGGTGTAATTATTAGGCCATTCATTATCGCGATTGCTTGACAAATTGGTTGGAAAATGAGCCTTCCACGAAATTCCGCGTAAGCCAATTGCGCTGATAAAAACACATTTTTATCGTGAAAAATGCTGGTTGTGCTTCTTGGAGGCCAACAACACAATAGAAAATAATTTTCCGTTCAATCTTTTTTGTGCTTATGATTATTGTGTTAAATATTTGCACTTAGAGCCATATAATTTATCTTTTAGCGGTGCTAAATATAGATATTTTGGGCGTTATTCTGGGATTGATGTGCGTCAGCAATGTTGTCGCCCATAAAGTGTTAAAATTAAATTGTTCATTTTTTATTAGGAGGTCAACCGCCTGAAAATTCAGAAAATTTCCACTGGAAGGCCCTCATCCTGCTCGTTCCTCTGCGATTGGGAGCGGAGAAGCTGAATCAAATTTATGGGAATAGTCTTAAAGCACTTCTCAGTCTCGAAGCGTCTATCGGGATCATCGGTGGACGTCCCAAGCACTCCTTGTACTTTGTTGGTCACCAAGAAGATAGTAAGAGATTCTCGTTAGACTTTGAGGTTTTTCTTGATTTCCAATGTATTTTTTTTTTTCATACAGAACTCATCTACTTAGACCCTCACTATTGCCAAGAGATGGTGGATGTTAACCAGGAGAACTTCCCAATCAACAGTTTTCACTGCAAATCCCCGCGAAAGATGAAACTCTCAAAGATGGATCCCAGCTGCTGTGTTGGCTTCTACTGCCCAACGAAGAGTGACTTTGATCACTTTATTGCCTCCGTTCAGCCGGTAAGAACAAGAATAACTAGATTTCTTTTTACTTTTCTTGAAAATAATATTAGAAATTGAGAAATTTTACGAAATTGATACATTTTCCACTAGAATTCTCAATTTCTTGAAGTTTCTGCTAGAGTTTTTCTTCATAAATTTTCTGCTTCCTTGCAGTATTTGTTGCCACTGAGATCACCTCTAAGCAGAGATAGAAATCAAACGGGAAGCCAGATGACCGAAATCAACTATCCCATGTTTGTCTTCTGCCGAGGGAAGCGATGTGATCAGGAGGTGGATCTCTCACATCTTGTCTACAGCCACACAAACTCCTTGAGCTCGACGGCATCCGGAACGGCAACGGATGATGATGACGATGAGGATGAGTTTGTCATCATTTGAAATCATTCCTGCACTCTTTAATTTATTCCTCTGGCACCTCATCCCATCGACAGATCCTCATTGGAATTTGTATATGTACATATTGTGCAATATCACGTGGATTTGTGCATTTCCGGGGGTTGGAGTGACGATCCGCACGAAGAGACTCCCTGAACAAATATGATTTGTGATTTTTCTGTGCTTATTTCAAACAAATTGTACTTATATTTCTCAATATATGCATCATACAATGCCCAGAGGATTTTTTTGGTTACTGGAAATCATTCGGAAGCACCTGGATCAGGGCTTGTTGTGATCATCTGTTGACATTTGAGGTTATGTTGGTGTTTTCCTTTTGGTGAATTTTTGTGTTTTTGTTGAGGAATTCCTTGAAAAATAATGTCTGAAGAGGCAGTTTTGGAGTATTTGCACATAGAACTCGTGAATTATGTCCTGTCGGACAAGGAGGTAAAGAAATATTGGCGGAAACTACTCTAAATCTCTTAATATCAACATCAATTGATACCTTCCCGGGGGAACAGGTGAAGAGGAATGAAAATGATCTCGCAGATATCGAGTATATCGGATTCACCACCGGCTACCGATTGATTGAGCGACTGACGAGAGAATGGCCAAGGTTCAAGGATGAACTGGAGACACTAAAGTTCATCTGTACGGATTTCTGGTCTGCCATCTACAGGAAGCAGATTGACAACCTCCGGACAAACCATCAGGGCGTCTATGTGCTGCAGGACAATGCATTCCGCTTCCTCACGAGAATCTCGCAGGGGACGCAGTACTTGGAGCACGCGCCCAAGTACGTGGCGTTCACGTGCGGGCTGATCAGGGGGAGTCTGCTGAATCTGGGCATCAGCAGTACAGTGACGGCGGAGGTACAGACAATGCCCTCCTGCAAATTTCACATTCAGGTCAACAGGACATGAACATGAGGTGAGATTTTACATTTATGATTCTAACTTATGCAGTAAAGGTAGAAAAACTCAAGGAGAAAATTTTTGGTTTTGGAACTTGTTAAAGCCTGGATGAAAGAGGGTTTGTGTTTTGGGTAATAATAGGCTTTTAGTGAGTTCGGTTTATTTCTACGCTATAATTGAGTTTTTCATCGGGTTATTTTGTAAGAAGCAAATAATTTTTTATCACAAACTACAAGATTTTCTCAAATTGAAGAAATTATTGCCAAATTTTTTCATAACTAAAACCAAAACAAATACCGAGAAGGATTTGTCACAAAAAAGCTAAAAAATACATTTTCTTTCTAAATATACTTACCTACTTAAATAAAATTACCAAAAATTTCTTCTGATTTCTGTAAAGGGCTATTCATAGTAAAGACACAAACCCTTTTTCGAATGTGTTTAAGTTGATTTTATTCTCACTTTGCCATAAAATTGAATTTTTTGTTAATATTTGAAGATTTATTGCTCATTCAACTGATAATTTAAAGGGAAAACTATTATCTAAAATTTGTAGAAAATCTAAAATTTAGGTAATTTATGCTTCATTAAAAATAGACATAAATTAATGGCGAAAAAATCGCCTTTACTTCTTTTATTGTACAAAATTTATTAGTTTTTTGTCCAAAAGGCCCAAATTAAATTCAGAGAAACCTCTTTTGATTAATTCAATAATTAAATCATTAATTCCTCGCTATTTCTTTAATGAGGAAATCAGAAATTTTTCACTGAAATTTTAATTTTCTAACAAGAGTTTTCCTACCTTTTGTGACTGAATCCATTTATTTAGTTGTCAAGTGCGAAACATCCGGAATTATCAGCAACATTATTACACCGAGTTTTGTTGATCACAATATTTACTACTTCCACTCGCCAACCTGGAAATGGCTGCAAAAAATCTCCTGCTGTCTGGCCTGATTACCTCTAATCACGCTCTCTCAGTGCAGTGGGACATGAGGAGGATTGTGTGTCTCAGCAGCAAATAAAATGTCGCTGTTAATCTTTCCAAATATTTATTTATCAAACTCTCCAAGACATATTGTATAATGATTAGGAATAAAAATATTTGAGACACTCTTCGAAATATATAATTACAAATCTTCAACATTTCGTCGGAAAAATATTTGTTTCTAGCTCTCTAAACTCCCATAAATTTGTTCTTTGCTCCGCATCCCTGTCTATTTTAGGATAAGGAAGATCTTACTATATGTTCTTGATAAAAATTTTCAGCTCTCAACACGCATTCACACAAATAACACGCACTTAGAACAATAGAGTAACAACAAATAAAAAACAAAAAGATTTGTCTCAAATAAATTGGTCAATATTATTGAACTACATCTTGGTAAAATTGATCGCTGAACAGTCTCTCATTTCAATATTAATGGTAAAAAAATCGTCCTAAAATTAACTTACAAAAAACAACCATAAAGTCCGTCAAAAGTTAAAAAAAAAATCAATTCAGAGCTGTTAAAAGCATAAATGAGATGTTAAAAGCGTGTGAAAACTCTTTACATCAGTTGATTCATTGACGATGGTCGGCGATAGGTGTAGAGCTCCTGGTAGTGACGACGTCGATTGTACGTGATGACGGCATAAACGAGCATCAGCACGAGGAGGAGGGCAAGGCAAGAAGTAACAATCACGGTCACAGCAACGACTTCAATGAAACAGAAATTGATTTTTGCAATGAATTTTGTTAGCGCGCCAAGCAATGATAAATCAGTCACAGACAATATTGTAAATCCAAAGAGATTTTTTATGGCAAAACTCAACAATTTTAATTCAAAAAGAAAAAAAGGAGATAAAATCATCACTAAAATACATTTCACACAGCTCTACGTTAATTCGATGTGATTTCTTCTTTAAAGCATTTGATTTAGGAGAAATTGCCGAAAGAAGGATATCCCAGGATGTTGACATATTTCCTCTTCTTCACCCTCAAAGTTTTCCCACGAATCCCAGAAATCTTCGTTTTCTTCTTCCCTCTTACCACAAGCTATTAATTATTTCGCGGGTTTTGGTTATTTTGAGGGATTTTTTTGTGAGATTGGTAAAAGAGAAATATGTTTGGAATTAGTTATAATATATAATCTATTTAATAAAATCTTCATAACAAGGGTGTCTCCACTAAACATAAATACCTACACTACATATTTAATAATTAAATCTGTTAAAAAACGAAAAAAACTAAAAGAAATAATCAATAATTCTAGTTAAAATAAGAATAATTCGAAAAAAACTCATTTTCATTGCCTGAAAAATATTTCAAAACAGTAAATTTCGTCGAAAAAAATAAAATTTCTAGAACCAATATCTTTATTGGAGATAACACTCTCATACACAGTGTATGGACTGCTTTTATCAATTATTCTTTTATAGGTCGTGACAACAAGATACATTAATAAGGTACAGTTTGTACCCCAATCAAATACCATTCCTTAACCATTAGTGAAAATTGTACTCACTTTCAGATAGTTCACTCGAATAAGTTAAAAGTTAGATCTTTGTAAGATGATAGAAACCATTAATGAAAATTTCATTAGTATAAAGGAAAAAGCAATTCTATTTGTATTTTCAAAGTAGATTTCCCGGGAAAAAATAAAATATGAAAAAGTCCACAGTAGGCAACAATTCCACGTTCGTAATCTAGGTTTCCACTCGCTTTAAAATTTCCTGGAATTTTTCAAAGTTCAAAAGCCTTTCATAATAAAGATTGGACAATTACAACCAAAGATATTAGAAATCTGGTTTATATAAACGTCAGATTTATGTAGAGATTTAAGTCATACCTTTTTGATTAGGTCATGACTTAGGCTTTAACATATTAAAATTTCAAGAAAATCTATAACAGATCTTCGGAAGTATCGCAAAGAGAATATTTCAACACTTTTCAAAATGGCGGACGGAGGGGTCGGGGGAGGTTGACTATAGCGCCATCTTGCTATTTACGCCTACTTATTTACCTGTACCGCAATCCGCAAGTCTCTATCTATAACCCTATCTATTAGATTACAACGATCACAAGAGATTAATAAAAGAAGACGCTTAGAATTAACCTTTCAGCGTAAAAAAGAAAATTTTTGTAGGTACATTTCCAGCCCCAGTGGGACACCCTTGTTTTCAATTCCTATATGTTATCTAAAGACATTATCAAGAAAAAATTGTCTACTCACTCGGTGGTGCTGGCGATGAGAGATCAACCTCCTCGTAGCTCATTGTCATGAGGGGCAGCTTGCACTCTGCCTCCCAGTCATGCGGCAACAGATCACCGTACAACTGAAACATCTTCTTGAGAGGACAGGATTTTCCGCATCTAGGAATGTACATGGCTTCTGGCTCAGCCGTTGTGTTCTTGTAGAAAACCGATATGAAGGGCTTGTCTTCAATCATTCTCATTTCCAACATCACACAAGCGGCGAAAGGAGGGTTATGGGGTGGCTGCAAAAAGACGCAAGCATGATTCATTTAAAATGATTTGTAAAGTTCATTAATGACTTTAACATGTAGATAATTGAGAAATTAAAAACAATGCCCAGAGATAAGAAGCACGAGTAAGAGCGACGTGAAATACCACGGCTGTTCATGAAAAATTCATAAAAAACGTATTTATTGCGCATTTGCATTTGAATTTGCGAAATATGCGAATTTAGAACAATAGATTTCTAATAGTTTTACTTAATGAAAATCAATGTGTGAGAGAAAAGATACAAATTTTGCAATAATCTCTGTAATAGCCCTTTTCTAAGTTACTCAGGGACGTCTAAGGCGAATCCTAATGTGTTCGGTCTGAGAGCTTAACCCATTAGTCACCCATTAGTGTTAAAGATGCCAAAATGATATTTTGGGAGAATTGTGTATTATTTAACTTAACAGAAGAAATAACGTCACGATATTGTGAACTAAAAAAATGATATGTAGATCAACAAAAAAAAACTTGGTAGTTTAATTAACAAGATATACTTTTTTCTGCCAGTTGCATTTTTACCAAATCGCAATTCCAAATTGCAAACCATTTCCTGAATGGGCTTAGTAAAAATTAAGTTAAAAAGTTTAATTAAAGACTAATTACTTTTTCAATCGGTTTTGAAATGTGATTCAAGAAAAAATTAGTTGGATCTTCAGTATCTTAGGTAATTTAAACATTTTTTTGTTTGAATGAATCGCTGAATAACAAAATGAATGATTCATTCAAGTTCTTAGTAAAATGTTGAAAATATTCCATAAGATTTGAAACTAAATAGTATTTATTGAAATTGTTGTTTCAGAAAAATTGAAAAAAAAAACTAAATTCAGATTAGTTTGAAAAGAGATATATAATAACTCACGTCAAAGAGTCCCAGAATGTTGAGTAGATTTCCCACGGTGGTATCGTGTGCACTGTAAATCCACAAAGATCGATCAGGCTTCAAAGTGCCTTCAGTTTTATTCCTAAAACGATGCAGAATCTCCTTGAGAATGGGCCCAGACTTCAGGCGCGCCAATTGAGGCGTGCTGCAGTACGTGGAGAAGGACTTTGCCGAGATCCACTCCATGTCGCCCGGAAAGACGGCACGGGTCCATTCGGGGAGAGTCTTGTTGTGCATCGATTCAATGAACAAACAACTGTAGATCCACTGAACACCCTCGAGATTGTTGACTTTCTTGCCACTGTGCTCCGTGAGATACTCAAACAGTCCCTGGTATTTCTTATACAACTCCTGATATTCCTCAGATCGGCGACGCTTCCGCAACGCATATTCATAGGCTGGACAGGCCTTCTTGGACGCGAGTAAACGATCCATCTTCTCAGGCGCTGTATGAACGGGAATTGGTTGCCAGTTCATCCCCTCGAGCCAGACATCCTGACCAGTGGGTGGGTAAAAGCCCGCCAGATTAGACAGAGCACTCTGCAGAGTCCTCTCAACGTCTGTCGATCTTATATAGATATCATTGTGATTGTATGTTTCATTCACGAGTCCTCTGTAGCGATTCTTGAGCCACTTGCCCAATTCGTAGTGTTGTCTCTTGCCCTCCTGTTAATGATAAACTCAACATAATCCCAATTCCATACTTTGTCACTTTTATCAATTTTGTTTTACTAGGCTATTCCGCATTTTTTTAACTTGCGATAAGAGACTCAAAATAGCTGTCTTAAAGCATTCATACACGTAAAATCTTCTGTAGGATTTAACCCTTAAACAGACAGACAGTAAACTGGATATCACAGTGCTTCTAACATTCAGGTTAATGGTTTTGATAAAAGTTCCAGAATAATAAAAGCAGCAGAATAGAAATTCTTCAAATTTTATGAAATTGAATAATTTTATCCTTTTCCCAATAGGGGACGAGGGAGTTAAGGTAACCAGTTATTGAAGAAACTGGGCTTTTATTTAACTTTAGTATAAATAATTGAAATTTTCAGCCAAATTCGTTGCTAAAACAGCCCCGAAAAACTCTCTAAAATAGCCCCAATGGTAATTTCAGTGATTATTACTTTGCAGATAAAGTACCTCATCATAAGCAGGAGGAACATGTAATTAATTTCAGACTCTATTCAAGTATATAAAAATGTCAAGAAAAATTGCAGTATTTAGTAGATTTAATATAAAAAATAATCCTAAAATGCAATATAAAAACATTGCTATTAGAACAAATCTGACTTGATTAGAAATTTTTAAATGAAGATAATCACTTCTCGCGCTAATTCAGAACTCCAAAATTATCATTTTTCAATAATTTTTGAGCTATTTTCAATTCATCAAACCATTTTATTTTAACGACTTTTAATCATAAGAAAACACAGAGTACCTACCTACCTAATAAAAGTTAGAAAATTCGTCAAAAAATATCAAACTGCTCAACTACCTGATAACCTACTGCCGTTACCATGGAAACTATAGGTAGGTACTGTGTTAAGAAAATGTCTAAATGCCAGGTAAATAAAATAAAATAAAATTATTAGCCCATTTATATCGAGTGATATTTGCATGACTTAGCGGCCTAATTACTAAGTCATAAACTCTCTTATGTAATAATTTACCTAAATTGATTTTGCTAAGAGTAAAAAAAAACAAAGAGAAATGCACAAAGGTCCCTTATCAATCAATCAATGCAGTGTTTGTTGACAAAGAAAACAGTGAAAGTGATCATTGGACGAGGCCCGAAGCCCATTCGGCTTTCCGGGAGTTCGATCGGTCATTATCAAGGTCTTACGGAAGCCCCACAGAGAGACGAGTTTTGTGTCTTGCACAAAAACCACGGAAGCAAACTCTTTCCACGTGAGTCAGACGTGAAGATCAACTTACATTGGTCAGTTGGCCCCAATCCACGCCATCCCAGGCTGTGGAGGTCCTGTAGGGGTCAGTCGGGTAGGGATCGATGGGGGTTCTGTCACCGTGTCGGTACATCTAGAAGGTGTGAAGGACGACAAGATGTAATTTTTCATCCCACTTGAAGGTCGTGACCTCATTTGATCATCTGACAACTTACCACATGAGCAAACACCAGCTTGCCTGTCTTCTCCACGCTCTCCGAGGCTCCCAAAACCACCCCAAAGAGCCCCAGGAGGAAAAATAACCGCGTTGGCGGTAACATTTTATCACCCTCTGCGATTATTGTGTAAGTTTGAGATCAAGAATCGCAGAACGTGGGGAGAATAATTTAGTCACACGGTAATAAAAACAAATATGCAGGAGCGACAATTAAAGTGGATAAAACTAAAATTTTCCTAGGACAACATTGCGCTCACGTGCAAGCGCAACCTCACTTTGCGACGGTCATTCTACTACTGGAGAACAGCTGTTCCAGAGGTCACTGGCGTATCGCACACGAAACGAAATACCTCCCAGGAATTTAAGAGAGGGCGCTCTTTTTGTAGGTCAGTTTGTATAACTTATTATTCAAAAACAATTTCTTAACGGCCATAAAACTTCTCAAATCAAATTGTGGGTTTTCTTTTAAATGAGCGAAATTTTCACGGATTCTTGATACTAGATGCCAATTTTAATCCCTTAATAGAAGATTTATTGGGTCAAAGAAGCACTTTTGGATAATTTCTTGGAGAAAACGGAGAAAAACAAAAAGAGAAAATAATCTGTAAATTTATACTTACAATCCTTCCAATGGAGCCATGATTCAACGATTCAAAATTCTTTTGATTGGTTTTTATTAAACTAAAAATTCTTGTTTTTTGTACTGATAACTGATCACAGATAGTTGCTCTTTTTCACAGCCTTTTCCATAAATCTTGAAGAGTCATTTAGTCATATCATTTGATGGAAAACCTGCAAAATGCAAATATCATAATTAGAAAGAAGAAACACATAAAATCAACACAAAATATAAATAAATTTATTTGTTTTCTTTCTCAATTACTACTCATCAGTCAAATCAAAACTATTAAAACTTGGAAAATTTACAAAAATTCGTAAAATTCTTCAGAACGTCTCCTATTGTAAAATTTGATTTGAAAATCACTCAATTTACCGCAATTTATGTTCCGCATTTGAAAATACACAAAATAAACTTCATCTTAGAAGTCCAAAATTACCGCTCACATAAAAATCATCCTAATTATTGTAAATTTTTATAATCTTCTGTCTTAAAAAACCTTTAAACGTTTTCGATTCTCCTCTATATCTCGTGTTCTTCTTAACGCTATTCAATGATTTTTTTTCTGTTCATTTATTTTCATACGTACCACAAAAGCATCGAGAAAACTCAGTGTTTTCAGATTGGGGCAACAAACGGTGTGCAAAAGTTCGATGAGAGTCGCAATCATTTGGGCCGCTTATTCATTCATCTTTTTTTCTCTCTCCATTGACGAATTTCTTAGCAAATCTCTCTCACACTCTCTCTCACTCTCTCTTGCCAAGTACATTCTTAGCTGAGTGTTCCGCAATTTGCCCGCCTCTTTTTCACCCACAATTTATCACAAATTTATTGAATTCGCTAACCAATAGTAAAATAACGCATTGTATCCGCATTAATATGTTAAAAAAGTTCACAAAACGCACAAATTATATGATCTTCATCAACAAGAATTCGCATTTTCTTTTTCTGCTCAAATTGAACTCTTGTGCATTTTCTCTAAAACGTTCTCTATTAAATGTTCACTTTTCGATGGAGAACAAACGTGTTTCGTTCTCAAACGCATTCGCTAAAAATCAAATTGGATTAGTGACACATAAAATGTGATTCGTTGGGGGGAAAGATGCTTTAATGTTGTCACTGCAAACTGGAACGTAGATTTTCGATTCTCTTCTCATCGTAGGAGGATCAAACTATCATTTTGATATTCTACAAGGGGGAGATATTATAGCTAGAAGTGGTTTACACTTGAATAGAAATGCGCGAGAGTCTTTGGAAGTGGAAGTCCTAATTCAAGGATGTTTTATAACATTTTTTATGAGTTTTTGTTGATATTTTCATTAACCTTTTGAAGCTTGCCTTCAAAGCTCTTTGAAGCTGCCTTTCAAAGCTTTAAAAAGTTTTTTTTTCTTAAAGTTCCTTAAAAGCGCTCCAGCGCTTTTGATATTTCGGAAATGTTCGGGGGCTTTCATACAAAATGTGGAAGTGCTAAAAGTTTTGTACACCTTTCTGACCCTAATATCTTCCCCTTGATAGGAAATATTTATCAACTCTAATGTTTGATCAATTTTCCGTATGGAGTCTTCTTATTAGAAATACCTTAATTATTTTTTACTTCCATCGATAATGTACTTTATTTTCCAATAAATTGATATCCTTCGACGACATATTACATACTTTTTTTCTTCTAAGTTTATATAAGAGTAAAATTCTGCTTATCAATTCTCGTCCCTATAAATCACTTTTTGTTAATTTTTATACTTGGACGTTGTCAAAGTATTTTTGTTCTTTCAAAAATAGAAAAAAAAATAGAAATAAAACTTCCTAAACAAATTTGTAGTCCTAACAAAATTTATCAATTTTCTGCGTCTGCTGTACAAAAACTCCTCCTAAAAGGTTTGTTCTTGTTAGAACCTATTATTCTTCTCTAATATCCAAAACAAGAATATATAATGGAAGATGTATCGAGGAATCTCATTAATTAATGTTTCTTTCATTAACATTTACTATGGATGGGTAAAAAAAAGAAATCCCTTCATGTGATTGATTAAAAACTATTTTTATCAAGATTTTCTTTTATATAGTTCTCACTTCGCTTAAAAACATATAAATGGATATAATTCCTTTCGTTTCGAGCCCCGAAAGAATTTCGCAAAAATTCTTATTTTATCTCATTTTGTTAACGCATCTGGGAAACGTGGGGGCGAAACGATCTCTACCATCTACGAGGCGGCCCGTTGCTACAATAGAAATTATTTTTTTTTATTATAAGATCATGATCGGTTAAATCTCTTTACAAAGGGGACACACATCATGTCATTGTGTTAGGTCTCCGCGAATGATCACAATTTTTAGCTCATTGAAACGCATCCGGGAATAAACGATCACTGATCATCGCGAACAAGAAAGGGAAGAGATTCTGGGCGCTGGAAAGGAAGTCACAGAATGAGACTACTCACCGATTCATTCCACCACCGCCGAGCGGAGGGAAAGCCTGATTGTAGCCATCGCCCATGTCAAAGCCACCTCCACCGCGAGCGCCTCCTCCGCCCCCACGCCTGAAAAAAGAATCGAGAAACAAAACGGCGATTAAAACTCATTTAAGCTAAAACCTGATATCTAACTTACATTGGAGGCCCTCGCCTTGTGAACATCTCACCGCCCATTCCTCCTCCAGGCGAGCGTCCCATGAAGTCACCTCCGCCGAAATCTCCACCGCCGCCCCTCATTGGCGGCGGGCCTCTTCGCATGTCATCGAACGGCGGTCCGCCGCGACGATCGTCAAACATGGGTCCATCGTCGTCGTACAGTTGACGCTCGGGCAGGGCGAATCCGCGACGATCCTCATTGCTGAAGCCGAATCCGTCATCGGCGAAGCGATCAGGGCCGCCGCCACTCATCGGTCCGCGTTCCATCATGCCTTGATGAGAAAAGACATGAGGTGAGTGAATTCTGGACAGAAGGGAGAGGCCAGCAATACTACCTCTGTCCATCATACCGCCGCGATTCATCTCCATGGGTGGCATCATGTCGTCAAAGGGTGGGAAGGGTTCCATTCCGTTGCGTCCACCGCCTGGCTTCATACGCATCCCAAAGTCCGGACGATCTCGCTGGTAGGGATTCGGTCGGGCGTTTCCACGGTTGTTGTCACGCCGCATCGGACCACCCTGGCCGCCACCCATGTTGCCGCCGCCGCCTCCCATTGGCCCTGCGCCGCAAATTTGCCCAATTACAAAAGTCCCAAACTACCTGGACGACGATAATGAGAATTCCCAGAAACACTCACCTCTCATGTTGTTATTCCTATTACCACCAGCGCCACCTTTGTTCATGCCCGGACCCGGAGGGCCTCTCATACCGCCTCCCATGGCCCCTCGAGGTCCTCCCGGACCCCCCATATTCCCTCCCATGGGGCCTCTACCTCCCATTGGGCCACGCTGCATATTCCCCATCATGTTCCTCTGACCCATCATTCCACCGCCACCCATCTTCTTGGGGCCACCACCAGCCCCACCGGCTCCGCGCTCCTTCATCCGCCCACGCTCAACACTGATAGTCGCCCCGCGAAATGTGGTGTTGTTGAGCGCCTGGATGGCATTCTCAGCCATATCCTGGGTCTGCATGTGCACGAATCCGCAGCGATTCATGATGTCACACTCCGTGACGACCCCAAATTTCTCAAACAAGCGACGGAGGTCTTCAGGCTTGGTGCCTTGGGGAACGCTGCCCACAAAAACCTTTGTACGCTGCAAAACACCCATAAATCCGTAAATTCTCCATCTCCCCAAGATGCTAGAACACTTTGTCCACTTACCGGAAGCATTATTTGCGGGATTAATTGAATGCAATATTACGAAAATTGAAAAAATCTTATCACTTGACAATTTCCTCAGCAATTTTTTCACAACAATGGCGTGTCGATGAGAAATCGATGGGAAACCCTTCACTGGCAGTGCTCGGTAACATTTCAAATGTCCGAGCCAAAAAATTTGCCTACTTTCAGGCGAAAATGGCGGGAAAATCCAATGCTCCAGAGAGTTTTGCAATAAAATTGGTAAATTTATTGGCGAAAAGTGCAGAAAAATGCAAATTATTTGACAAAATTATTAATTTCAGTAGAATTGTCTATTGGAGGCAACGAGATGCAGGTCAAAATGATTTACTGCCCAATTATTTGCTCATGATCGAGGTGAGAGGATCGCAATGAGACAAATTTTGAATTCAAGCCTCATCAGTCATATTTCCGCAAAAAAACACCAACAATTAGCATTAATAACAAAATATTGCTAGTGATATCTTGAGAGGTGAAAATGATAGATTTAATATGCCAATTAGAGCGACTGAGAGATGATTTTGGAGGTTCTTCGAGTCATTCACTCGCTTTCCTTGACTTTTCTCAAACGTATTTGCGGCTCGAGTGAACCTTAGAACTTTTTTATTATTCAATTACTCTCTGGGTCACTCTCGGAAGATCTCGCTCAAATTTGTAATGCATCTCATCCCACATTTACCACAAAATTTATCACATTTATCGCATTTATCTGAAATTGCTTAACATTACCAAAACGCCTCCATATGTCGATGTTGAAAATTGCTCGTAATTATTTTGTCTACTAATTTATTGCTCACCAAACATCAAATAACATTTCTATAAGACAGATTCTTCATCTCCAGATTATCTATATGAATTTTCTCCACAGGCGGATTTGACACGTCTTCATATAGCGCCCAAGATGATCCATGGCAGTCAATTAAAATCCCATAAATTGTCCATAATAAAAGCAGACACTGTGATAAGCACACCTATTTTGTTTAATTGCTGATAATTCCGTGAAGCCAGTCAGAATTAGTCAACATAAAATCTCAATTTGCCATTCGACGAGATTCTCTGTTTCTAATGTCGTTTCACGCGACGAATATTCAAATTTATTCACTGGAAATTTACTTCTTCTTTAATTAATATAGGTAGTCTTTTCTTTCCTGTTGATGAGCTGAAGAAAATTCCATTCGAATCATTCAAATAGATGAGGTTAAAAAATGGTCTTTTTTAAGAAGAAATTATTCCTTATGGCTAAATTGGACGATCAGGATCGAAGCTAATTTTCAATAAAATGATACAAATTTATATATTATATTTAGGGAAATGCCGGGCAAGTTCACACAGCGGAAAAAATAATCTTCTGATATTAAAAGAATAAAAATTTATAGATATAGTTTTGTTTCTACTAAGAAGATTGAATTTTCACAATTGTAAAACTTATTTTTCAAAAACATATTTACTTATATTAAAAAAGTATGTTTTATATTCTATAAAGTAATAACTATTATTTTTTATTATTTATTTGAAAATTATTTTGAATTTTTAAGGTAAAAATAATATAATTATTTATCTAATAATGTTCCGAAAATCAGAATTCTCTATGCTGAGAGATCGCACCGATGCAGATTTTCCTTTCATACTCTATCGGCGAAACCGTGAACTGCACAAGTTGCACTGTCTCGCATGATAAATGGCTATTTCTACACAAATGCTAAATACTTGTGCAAAAAAAAACTTCAATGTGAATAGAAATAAGATTGTTTCTGCGACTTTGGACCACTTTAAATCCCCTCTTTATAGTCAAAGTTTCCAAATACCTACACCCATTCTCTACGCTTTGAATTAATTTTCTATGCCGGTTGGGACGTAGAGAATCGTTGTCTACTGCCAGTTCTGATTACAATTGCTGGAGGTCAAAGCCTTTTCTTCCTCGTCACGTCAATAAAATCACGGATGTTTCCAATTAGAATAAAGAGAAATGATTTCTCGCAATCATCCTGAGTGATTTTCAATCCACGCGAAATATAATTTTTATGATTTGCGGAATGTGTGAGAATTAGCGCGTTTTTCTAGGCGCGCATGTTGAAATTTATATTCTTGTAATTTATAATCTTATTTTTGGAGGAAGGCGAAAAGAGACATAATTGCAGATGGAATACGTTGACCTTAAATCACGCACAAAGTGTGCAAGATCAACAATTCACTTGCAATTATTTCTTAGCGCTAACATTGTTGAGTGATCGCGGCCGCGGAAAAGTGACGATCGCATTAGAGAAAAAACCAGTGAGGCTTCTTAAGATTGAAATATATCGCACTTTAACATCTGCAAAAACAGTGCAATGATATTGAAGTGTCGTCATAGCACTTGAAATTATTTACCACGTTATCGGGTTTTTTCACCAAACGATCACCAATTACTCATTCAAATGAGTCTTTGGCCCGTCCAGGTATGAGCGGGTTTTCAAGATCGCGTCTGCGGTGAATGTGTGACTGGGTGGCAGAAGATCCGAGATCGCCCTGTCCAAAGCACGTCAGCCAAGAGTGGTGACTGAAAAATAAACAACTTGCGCGATACCGCAGCGATCAGTCTGAAACGCCACCTGATCGGGTGAAGATCACAAATCTCATCTTGTCTGTGCTCTTCGAAAAAGTTTGTATATTTGAATTTTTTTTAGGAAATTTCGGAATTTTTTTTGAGTGTGATAATTGAGGGATAAATTAGCGATCATTTTGTGCAAAGTGTGTGCCCTAAATTCACCGTGAAAGCCTCACTTTACGATCACTTTGGCCTAATCACAATTTTCACTTATACCGTCACATTGCCGAATTTTGCGTCAATCTTCACTTTTCGAGGAATTTTTCTGTGATCACCTTCAGATCGAAACTTTTATAAATATTTTATATCGGATATTGTCTTTTACTACAAGCTACTGATCAGTGATTATTTTACTCATAAGCAAATATTTGTTGTCATTGAATCACTGGGCAAAGAGTCGTTGACAACAGATGTTGTAATTCATTTGAATCACAAAAGACTTAATGATCGCCAATTGATCTTCTCTCTTGTGATTCTCCAGGTTTAAAATCTCTGTGCCGAAAGGACAACTCAGTGAATATAACGCTCTGCTAAAATGTGGATAATTTCTCTATTCGGTAAGTACAAACAGTGACAAGTTGTTTGCAAAGTGATCAATATATATTTTCTTAAGAGAGAGGAAAAAAAAGCAACCAAAAATTTCAAGGTGAAATTAGAGGAGCAATTTAATGCGGAACTGTGTAAGGAGACCTCTTGCTGGGTTTTCTTTTTCACTGTTATGGCTTAATCATTGTCTGTTCGTTTTCATTGATGGCTATTTATCAGAATGAAAGTGAAAAGTGAGAAGAGGCAAAGAATGTTGATTCAAGAAGCGCCAGGCACTTCTCACGTTATATAATCGTGAAATATTAACGGGTAAACTACACTTAATCTTCATCTCTAGTATGCTATTAATTACGTTTCCACACTCTTTTCGTATATTAATCTTTGTTGTTTTCTCAAATATATAATTGCTAGATCTTTCAAATGAGATCGGAGTTGAAATTTTAGACGAAATTTGTCATTCATTAAAGAAATAATGAATTTGGTAGAGAAAATAAATGGATTTTACTAAGAATTTCGGATATTTTGTATAAGTTATATGAGAATAATAAGATTATCGTGGAGAGATTGCATTAGGGGAGAGCGGGGAATTCAGACGAGGACAATGTTTGATGAAAAATCGATACCTGCCATAGTTTTTGAGCTGATTGAAGAAGCATTTTTTTTAAAAATCGATTTAAAAAGTATTCTCAAAATTTTTACGTTTTTCTTTACCCTCAAACTCACGATAGAAACTTCGCCCTATAAGATATCGAGTAACAAAGTGTGAAATTTATTTTTTTTTGGCTTTTTTAGTAAATTTTAACGTCTCTAAGCCCTATAAGAATGTTCTTTTGAGTTTTTTTTGTAAATTTTCACACTATCATTTTTGAAAATCCGGTTTTATAACTTTTAGACGTTTTATGCTTCAAAATTTTGTCTTCATTTTAAAAAAAAAATATCTTTTTTGTTAAAAATTTTAAAATAATATTTTTAATTTATCTTATCTACAAAGGGGAATCTCCATCAAATCACTCAACTCTGATTGAGAGTGAAGGTGAAGATGATAAAATCAGACAGACGCGATAAAAAGCCGAAAAGTGAAATTGATTTGTGACAAATAGCCAATTGGACAGGCAGGTTTTCCCTCCAACGCTATTGAACTTGAAGATGCGTCCAATTGTCACGTCTTCAGGGAGAGAGACACGACGATTTCATGAATTTTATTGCTCTGAGAGTTTGCATAAATTTAACATATATTTCTCCACTCGGGATTATTCGACGATCAGCCAAGAAATTGCGATCAGTTCCGGCGATCGTTGGACCATATTGAGGTGAAAAGGTGTTTGATCAGCGATCTTTGATGTTTATTGTTTAATATTTTTCCTTCGCAAAAAAAGCGCCAAGACTCACGGAAACACCCACAATCGCTAATGTTGATCGATGGCTAATGAAAATTTCAAGTAGATGAAGAAGATAATCGAAGATGATCGCTATTGTGGCGCCAATGGTGGATGTGTGTCATCTTCATCGCGTCCAACAAGAATGTGGGCATTGCGCAAAGGAATTTGTCACTTTTTTTCTGCTCGATGCAATCGAAAGGAAATTTTGTGATCATCACCAAAGATGCAAACATCCAACGACCTTCACAAAAACTGAATTTATAATTCGTTGGTGTCTCATTCGACATGTAAATTTAAATATCAAATGCGATGATAAAACAATGATGATGTCTGGAAATGGACAGAGGATGACCATAAAAGATGTTATAAAATTGGAAAATCAAATTGAAATAGAAAGTTTTTGAGTTGGTCTAAAAGAAGTCACGAATTGGTGAGGCTCTCAAATGAATTTTGAGAGCTGTCGTCTCTTCATTTTCAAAGTCAAACAAGAGAGACGCGATTATTGATGTGCTAAAATAATCATTGGCGGAATTCTTTTCCGTGTTGCCAATTTATAGAAATTCCATACTTCTCCATATTTATAGTTTATTCACCTTTTGTGTGGCTGCAGATTACTGTCCAATTCATTTTCTCCTCCCGAAAAATGATGAAAAGAGAAGATGACATCAATGTTCTAATCACCAATAATTAATTCACGGTCATTTATACTGCCAGAATTCCGGGTTTCTGAATTTTATATCTCCTGCCCATATTCTTCGCATTTCATTCTCGCACAAGACATTTATCGCGTCTGTTGTCCGGCTAAATTGGGCAGATTTGTCTCCCTCTCGGGCCATCATCAAAGCCGTAGTTGTTTGATGAATTGATTGTTGGGGACATATCAATAAGTATCTAATAAATTAAATAGACAATTGGTCACTGCGGTGAGATCAGAACATCCCAGTTAGAAGTGCGAGATTAAAATTCCATTTATGGCACAATCTATCCTTTCAATTTATTACGCACCACGCCACTCAAAAGCGATCACCTTTGACTCCATTTTACGGGATGATCGCTCAAATCAAAAGACTACAAACCTGACAGGCATTTATTCATTGTCTGTTACATTACTCATCAAGCAAGGGGAAGATATAAGATTCAGAGGTGGTGTACACACAGGAACAAGGGAAATATGATATGATTGTTTGAATTGGCGAGAAGACTTTTAGCAATTGAATTATAGGGGAAAGCGAGGCAGTTTAAACAGTTATAATTTGAAATGTTTCAATTCAGATCCATGTATCAAACGGTTTAGTTTTCAATGTTTGAAAACGGTTTTGGGTCTATTTTAAGTTTTTTAGAACGCTTTTGGACTAAAATGATGTGGAAAATGTATGTACCATTTTTAAGAGTTATTAATAGTTATACAGACTTCATTATGACTGAAATATGGCTATAACACAAATTTTAAAGCAGAATGACTTGTTTTTAACCCATATTTAGCTCTTATTTCATGACAAAAGTTTATTTTCTTATGAATATTCTATTTCTAAAGTAATTTTGAAGACTAAAAATGATAAATAAATATTCTCAAAATAATAAATGATCTCAAAAATATTAGTTGGAAAACAAACTTTATATTTCAACCTGCTCTGCAATATCAGCTTGAAATTTAAAAACTTTTAAATAAGCTTTAAGTGGTGTACACTTTCCTTTAATTCCAATATATCTTCCTGTATAGTGAAACATTTAAGAAAAAAGATCGCGTGCGGCTTCTTATGTTAAGTTTTTGCTTTACGAGATTACATTTTGTGTAACGAAGATAAATCATAACACTGAAACAAATTTAAAATCACATTTTCTGCAATTCAGCATTGGCATTTTAATATGGGAATTCTTATTATGATAGCATTCAATTAAAACATAACGACACATTTTACGATATTCATGTTTCATTAGGCAAATTGTGAAATTGCTTTAATAATATTACGCATTTTTCTGAGTGTCCATAATTTCCAAGTAATCGCAGCTGAAAGTCTCCGCGAAAAAAACCCACGTGCTTTCTAATGGACCTCTTCATCTCCAAATATTGTCACAGTGTCTCGAATTGTATCTTCTGCTAAAAAATATTCACATACTTTCTCAACAACATGTCCATCATGGATATCATGAGAAAGAATTTATTTAATAACTCCTTGTAGGTAATTTGTCAAAAGATTCTTGGATAAATTGTTTGCGGAGGACTCAAAGATGAACAGAAGTTATTCTTGATTTAATATTCTCAGTTTTTAAGGAGTGATTCATGGGGGAAAAGACAGAAAGACGCATCTTCAAATATTTACAGACAGGTTTAACAGGGCGAAATGGGGAACTCCCGGTCATTATTCTTCCCCACGTGTCCCATATGGCAAAGATTCATTAACCTTTTCTCACGGGACGATGAGAAATGATGACTGCAGATTCTTGCACGCGCTTAAAAATAAAAAAAAAGGAAAAAACCGGATGAATTCCCAAGAGACACATCAATAAATTTGGCAGAAGAACAACTTTTTCTCGATTTATGCAAAAAGTGGTATTTTAAGCAGTGATTTTCCTTCTCTTGTACAAATTAGTGACGGATTGCGCCACGTTGCAAAATATCAAATGGAAAAAATTAAGTCATGGATGAGATTGACGATACACATATGAATGCATTAGTCAGGTAAAGAATGGAAGATGAATAAAAATAAAAATATATTTCACCATTTCAAAGTCAGAGAGACAAACATAAAACTTTAAGAGAGAGATCATCTCTAAAGCTTTTGCCCAATACATCACGTTTTGGAGTTGAATTGGACAAAAAGTCCGCGACGGTTACAAAAGATATATGTTTTATTGAGTAAAAACGCGTGAGAAGGCGAAAAAAAAGTCACACATTAAAGGTGAACAGCTTGTTGGTGATCAGTGCTCAAAACACAGGTATTTTGAGTGACAGTCGATCGTAAAGACTCACTTTTTCCTCAATTGAAAGATAGTCACTTCCGACATTGCGTCAGGTCAGGGTTAAAGACGAATGGAGTTTTTTTCTCTCTAACCATTGTGACTCGCGAAAGAGGAAGATGTTCTCTGCAAACGGAGATTTCATCAATGGGAGAGACTCTTTCTCGCCATTTGTCTTATTAATTATTTTGTAATGTCTATTCAGCAGAGATGGTAATTAACGAGGTAAACTTTAACATGTAGAGGTAAAGCTCAAACGGATATTTTTGGTGTCTCAATCAATAAACGTCGCGAATGGAATTGGCAATAAAACGGGATGGGGAATTTCGCGAAAAGAAATTAAATCACGCGATGGTTCTAAATGGGTTGAAATTGATTGTGGAGAAATATCTGCGATAGTTCTAACGGTTGTCTCACCTATCTTAAAAAGTTTAGTATCTCTCTAGTATTTATAGAAGTGTAAATTGCATTAGAATCATTAGGATTGAATGGCTTATGAGGTTTATGATGCTAAAGTGGTTAAGTTTGTGGAGATTCTGAAATAAAATTTTTGCGTGACTCTTTTTTGTATTTCCCGATAATAAAACTAGAGAACGGTTAAGTTGGAATATTTTAATTTTATTTCTTGCAATAAATGAACAGTTATGGAGATAATACGTGATTAAGAAGAGGAAGTGCAATTTACATACCAGGCGCCTCCATCTAAATCTAATGGTTCCTAATGAATTCTATCAAAAATTCCGTAGGAAAATTCTTTTTTCTTATGAGAATTTAGATTAGGAAATGACGACGAATTGTCTTGAAACTTTCCCTTAATTCAAAATGTTTAAATTAATATTAATAATGAATAAAATCCGGGTAGGTAATATTAAGAAATTTACTGAAATATAAATGCGATTACTATATTGCTTATGAGAACTCATGTATTATCTTATGAGTTCTAATTGAATTATTTATGTTATTCAATTTTATGATAAATTTAGGAAAACATGGAATTTCCGACCATAAAATTAGTTTAAATAGGATTTAGCTGAGTTAGTAAAACCCAGCTCTAAACGAGTGGCAATCCTAGATTGCGAACGTGGAATTCTTACAGATTATGCCAAGAAAATTGATCAGTTTTTATTACGTCTTTGAATTTTCAAAAATTTCTTGTTGACTTTAGCGTCACTAGCGGTGGTCGGATGAACTTTCAATGTTCCGAAGAGTTTTAGCATTTTCCGAGACCTTTCCAAAA
>CAKKOB020000058.1:63420-100087 GCA_918844115.2 Phlebotomus perniciosus
ACCCCTTTTAAAATATTTCATACAAAGATCCCCTATTTTCGACTTTTTATCCGTTAAATCAATATTCTCAATCAATTTAATGGACCCAAGTTATTACACAAACCACTCAAACCACGCAAAGAGAGGCGCGAAGCGCCTCGTTTCTAATAAACTCTTAAAAAGCAATAAAATAAGCAAAAATCGTGTCAATATTTTTGAAGCAACTTTGCATATTATAATTTGTCATTTAAGAGAAAAACTCGTTTGAAACATTTCAGTATAAGTTTGTGTTAATTTTAACTAATTGCTTTTACAAATGTTTTTGATAGTAATTAAGCATTTGAAATTGATTTTTTTACATTTCTAATAAGAAATACCAGGTGCCTCCACTTGCAATTTTCTTACTTAATGTTTTATTTCTCCAGGATTTCTCTTCCTCCTCCTGACCACGATACCACCCTCAGCTGCGGATGTAAGTCATTTAGCATTTAATGGAGTCAATAATAACTTCTTCGATGACTTAAGGTTTGTTAAAATTTATAAAGTGTTGAAGTTGAAAAACATAATCTTGATAATGTCGTCATTTATAGTCTCCTGAGGCAAAACCTCCGGGGCGAACCGAACGTGGACTATCCAATCTACAGCCACCCGCCGGATACGAGTTTTAGCTGCGCAGGCCGGCACGACGGTGAGTTTCTGGCCACCATGAAAGATTTATTCACCCATCCCGGAACAAGATTACAAACAAACGGGCGCCTCTTTTCTTCTCTTCTCTCGCCTAATCTTAACGTATCGCGACGCGTTATTGTTTCCCAATAGAGTCGCGTAATTTAATTAAATTCCATTTTATCAAAAATTCTTGCCTTTTGGACAATATTGTTTATTTTTTTCTTTGTCGGGTGTTGATGATGAAGAATTGAGACACTGGTCGTTATAAAATGATGAACCTGTTTTGTGTGAAATATTTGGAATATTTCACAAAGAGGGGACAAAAACCGCCAGGGTTTACAGTGGCCTTTTACTTTTCTCACAATTTATTCACACAAGAGAGGAGATTTGAGGAAGAGTTTCTTGTGCGGAGTTATCACAAGGAGGACTTCTCTCAGGTCAGGAATTTACAAATCAGCTGCAATTTAATTGCCGATTTTATAGGGGCTTCTCAAGGTTATGACTTCTGGCAAAGTAATAAAAGCATCAAATTCCAAATAATCTTTTTATTGTTTTTATTTACCTGGGATCATCGGATGTATGTATGACCATGATTAAGATGGATGAAGATGTTTTATTCTTTTAATATTAATTACTTTTTAGTCCTTCAATAAGTGACCCTTATTAACCTTATCGATTATATTGATTATTAAATTTTCACGCAACTTTAGGAGCTTTATTTGATCGGAAGCAAAAACTTTAGGCCTACTTATGGGAACTGGGATTCTTTTGTGACAAACTCAGAATGAGTCAAAATTTTGCAAGATCTCTTCAAAGAGTATTCGTTCAAAATCGGATCCATAGAGCAGGAAAAATAGTCAATTTAAAATTTAAAGTTTGGGCCAATAGCTATAAGGTCCAGATGTAGTTGTAGACTAAAGAAAGATATTGATGGAAAGGTTGACCTCATCTATAACATACTAAAGTTTAAGATTAATTCTTGTTAGAGGGAAAGACCTATTTCAGAAATATTAATTTGGAGTTTTCAAAATAGGGGAAAGGGGGATGGGGTGATATTTGATATAGCTTTTCTCATGCTTTCAGTTGATTTAGCATTTTCCGAAAACCGCTTTTTGATATTTTTTACCGTTTTCTCGTTATAAATCCTTAAGCCGCCGTTTATATGGCTGCCAGACGGACAGCCGGCTGAACGTAAGCCCAGAAAAATTAATTTTGAACGTCTATACCAGACATACCAGATCAATTGGACAAATTTCGCTTTTATGCCGATAACATAAGCTGTGAATCTGGGAAGAATCATAACTAAAGATTCTCGAGACAGTTTTTTTTATGTTTTAGAAAAAACCGTTGCGCTAAAGAAACTGGTTTTCTGGGTTCATCTTCTTTTGGACATAATTCATTGAATTATGCTCTCTGCTCTCTATGCTAATTCAGAATCTATTTTTGTCACCACATCCGCAATTCTTTCTTTAATCTCTCTCTCTCTCACCCCCGCATTTTTTGCTCACCTGAGCTTCCCACTTTGCAGGCTACTACGCAGACACGGAGACGAGGTGTCAGGTGTTCCGTGTATGCGCAAACACGGATTTAACTGGCCACGGGTTCGCCTTCCTATGTCCCAATGGCACACTTTTCAACCAGAAGCACTTTGTCTGCGACTGGCACTACAATGTGGACTGCGGCCAGAGCTTTGCCTTCTATGCGAAGAATGAGGAGTTGGGAAAGAGGATCGACAATCACGATCACATGATGACGATGGTTAAGTATATGCAGAACTTCGTGATGGCTCAGGGCTTTGGTCAGGCTCAACCGACAGCCAGTCAGAGTGGATCCGCCTCGGCGGTATTCAACACCGGCGGAGGATCTGGTGGATCTAGTGGATTCGGACCCAGCTTAGCCACTCAGGGTGGAGGATCGTCTTTCGGTCAATCCTTCGGGGATTCTTCCTCATCAGCCACCAACTTTGATGCCTCAAATCACAATCGAGCTCATCAGAAAATCTATGTATCAAATCTTGGGGAACTCTCAACAGAACCGGGATCTGGCTTTGATTACTCCAAATCCAACATTATCAACCCAAATCTCTCCTCCCATCAATCTGGCTCATCAACAACCTACAAGGGAGCAGATTTTGGTATTGATCTCAATCTCTTCTCCAGATATTTTTTATTATTTTTTTTTCCATCTCTGCAGGTAATTCAAAGGTCAGTTCCCAGCCCTTCCATGGAAAATTCAACGCTGTCTTCTCAGGAACTGGGAATCTCATTGGATTGGGCAGTCATGTGTCCAGTGGAACAGCTAAATTCTCCGGATCTGCTGTTCAATCCAACTCCATCTACTTGCCACCTCGTCCTCCAGTACAGAACACCTACATCCCCCCAAGGGCGACTCCTCAAGTCTCTCAAGTGCCCAGTTTAGGAAGTTCAGGAGTTTCAGGAAGTACCCATCAAAAGTTTCCGTCTTTCTCCGGCAATTTGGTAAGTTTACAGAGATTTTCCGACCATTTTCCACCTGACTAATCCTCCGAAGTGTTGCACAGACCCTTGACTTGACCGACTATGGACTGCTCCCTGACAATCTTGAGGGACACACTGTGAGAAATAGGGACGTGAGTAGTCAAGAGAAATTCGTCAGAACTGACCACTTGTCCTCACTAAATGGAACCCTCGCTCTCAGAGTTCCTGCCCTTGATCTCCTCCCGCCTTTTCCTTTCCCTGAAATTCCCAGGGATTTGCTCCCTCCCTTCGAAGACCCTGCCTTGAGCACTCAGACTCTGGACAATAGTACTCCTCTGACCATTTTTGTGCCCGACGAAACGACAACTGAAGACGCAATTGAGACTACCACTCCTACCACTGAAGACTTACCAGAGACAACAGTGGTTGGGATTGAAGAGCCAGAGAGGGATTTACTGCCTCCTTTTGAGGAACCTGGGAATTCTCTGGAAACAAGTCAGGAAACGACAACTGAACATTTCTTAGACGGAACAACTGACGCGAAAGAGCTTCTTGAAAATCTGGAAAATTCCTTGGAGCAGACAACAGTTGGGATTGAAAGGATTGAGACTACAACTGAGAATCCTCCAGAGGAAAAAGTGAAGATAAATGAACCAGCAAGTGATTTGCTTCCTCCATTTGAAAGTAGACCCACTGCTTCCAGGAAATCTTCGGAAGTAACCACGGAGCTTCCTGAGGAAGTGACTTCAAAAATGCTTCCCGAAGTTCCAAAAATTGATCTACCAGCCACGGATCTGCTTCCTCCGTTTGAAAATAAACCGAATGTTTCTTTAAAATCCTTGGAAGTAACCACAGAGCTTCCTGAGGAAGTGACTTCAACAGTGCTCCCTCAAGTTTCAAAAGTTAACCCACCAGCCACGGATCTGCTTCCTCCCCTTCTTCCTGTTGAAACCCGATTCAATGACTCTGAAAAATCTCCAACAACAACTACAGATAAGATTGATGATAACTTTTTCTCAACAATCCCTCCAGAGATTCCGGAAGTTGAAGTCCCAGCGACTGATTTACTTCCTCTTCTGGAGGGAAGGGCCTTTAAAGCTTTCAGAACAACAGAATTACCTATAGAGGAGGAAAAACTCCAGGAAATTTCTACGACAGAACATCCTGAAAACCAGGAAACATCCCAAGTCTTGAACACAGAAACCCCTGATTTTACGGAATTTACCACATTACTTCCAGAAGAAGTGACGGAATCCCTCGGAAATTCAATTGATCAATTGGGATTATCATCCAAGATCGATATTCCCCAACTCATACTGGAATTACTGCCTCCTCCGCCCCCTGAAGACTTCTCTTCAACTACAATTGCTCCCACGACTTTACCTGATGACGAAGTGCGAGCCAAAGAGGTGAATGATGACCTGGTTGACTTTGATGTGATGATGGCTCAAATGGGTGGGTTTTTCAGGAATAACAATACCACGCAATCCCAGGAAATTCCCGCCACTGAAACTGTAACGTTTTTCCCCGAAGAGACGACTCAGACTACTCCAATTTCGACTCAAGAGACTACTACGACAAGAAAATTTATAAGAACCAGAGCGACTACTCTGACCCTCCCTCGAGGATTTCAGACCAAGAAATCCCTCATGACCACGACAGCGTCTCCCAGAGACAATAAAGACTACGCCAGATACTTGAGGAATCGCATGAGACAATTTCAGTACGTTTCCCAACATAGTCCGGCTTTTACGACTCCCACGGTGCCCAGTGGGTTCACGAGAGCCCCCACTGGGGCTTCCAGGACGAAAACTACGACTCCACGAACGCCACAAACTCCCTCGACAACCACTAAAAAAGCTTCTGATCTCCAGGTAACAACTCCTCCGAGAGTATCTACGACCACACGCTTCCCGGCTACTTCGCCCCCCACTTCTCGTCTTCCGGCCACTCCGCCTCCCACTTCTCGACTTCCAGCCACTCCACCCCCCGCTCCTAGGTTCCCCGTACCGGAAGCCGTTGCCGATCCCCTTCTGGACATCCGATTCGGCGATGATGAGGGAGTCACCAAGAAGTCAGTCAGCGCTCCTTCAATGTACTTCTCCGTTCCACTGAGTCCGGTGGAGATCAAGGAGAGGGAACTGAAGAAATTGGGTCTTCTGCCACGCACCCAAGATCAGGATTCTGCCAAGGAGGGAAGTGCTTTCTTCCCACAAACAGTTCAATTCCCCAGATTCAACGCTGCTGTTCCGGCTGTTCCCCTCTCAACGGGATACTCTGGATACACTCAATCCTCCCCGGTTTCCTACTACCAACGCCCTCAAGTTCATCAAACCCATCAGACCTCTCAGACCTTCGCCAGTCGTTTCTCAAGTCCAGCAAATGAGAGAGTAACGGACATTCAAATCATCCCCGCTCGCGGATACTACTTCAATGATCCCAATGAGAGGAAGCAATACTACGACGCTGTGGCTCGAGGACTATTCAATGACCACGAAAGTGGATATGTTTACATAAAACCCCGATTCTCACAACTCCAGGAAGTGCCACGACAGCGCATCCCAACCGTGGTGAAAAACCATGAACTCCAGCATTCTGGGTACAATTTCGGTAAAAATATGTATGCAGGTCTGTTTAATCACCTGGCCACCTCGTCTGATTACAGTTCACACGCCAGTCCACAGAAAGTGCTCGAGGCCAGGGATACGGAGGGCAGCATCTTCCGAGGATTTGACTCCTACGCTGCTCCACTGAATCACGTGGGTCAACTGCCAACAGACACTGTCTACCGTCCCCAGTCACAATCCCGTGCCCTGAGACCCTTCTGAGGGCATCCCTACACTTCCTCATCCCTAGAGCCTAATTTAGCATTTAATTTTAATTCTTTTTGCCATTTTTTGTCACACACACACGAGAAATAAAACGTCGGATAATTTGAATTTTGGAGCAGCTTGCGTGCCAGTTGGCGCGCTTTTTCGTCAGATTGCATGCCAGTTTGGCGGGGGAATTGGTGCTGGCATGCCGCGGCCGCAGAAATTTGCGCCTCGCACACAATGGGTTTGTTTTGTTTGTGGAAATATCGCGATTTTGCTGTTTTTACGGGTTTTCGCTGATTTCTCGCTCCAACATCAAGGTCAGTGAGATTTGGGGAGTCCCACTGTGAGCTTGACCTCGACAGACAAAGTCTAGAAACGCGGAAAAAGGTGAAACCAGATTAAACATATTCCCGGAAGGCTTGTCCGGGAATCTGTGGGGGTGTTTACGTGTGGGAGTGTCTGAGAGAGAATTTCGCACGGAAGTTGGTAGTGAAAGTGCTTAGAGAGCCGACGAGAGTGCTCCGAGGTGGACCGAGTGAGCCAGTCACTTGGCCACGGAGTCACATTCCTCCAGTTAGTTGGATCTCGTCTCTCATGCTGAAACGTGTTGCTCTCAGTGCCGTAGTTAGAGCGCAATTGTCTGGTTAAGAAACACCTGAGATCGCAGTTAAGGAGCCACGCTAGTGATATTCTGGGAGTGCCTACGTGTCGCGTGAGGGTGATTTATGGTGTTGAGTGGAAAAAACCGTGAGAATTCAGTGCAAAAACTGTGATCTGGGGAAGGAGAAAGCCACAAAAGAGTCCCAGAAGTGAGAGACTTTCATGTTCCTCTGTCGTAATCTCTGCACAATGACATCGACATACATTGGTGGAGTTGAGGGGTGAGTATCTTCCTTGATCTCTCCAGAGTTCCCTCCCACCCCGGAAAGATAAGCAGAGATCGCGGAGATGAAAAGTGGGTTTGTGGACCAATCGCACATTAATTGGCCAGAGAGACGGCAACATTACACAAAACATGTGTCGATTGGTCAATGAACTTGCCGATTGTGATTTTAACACGAATTCTTCGCGCTCCAAATGCTCCAGAGTGTGTCTTATTTCAATATCTGACCACTGAGACAAACAAGAAACTCCAGTATCCAATTAATTACTCTGCCCCAAACACGCGACTCAATCACAGGGCTAATCAATGAATGAACCCATACCAATCTTGGGCGACAGACAAGGGCGCTTCACTTAAAAAGAACTGTACAAGTTTTTAGGAAAAAAGTAGTTTCGGGAATGTCAAGAAATACTTTTAAAATTTCAACATTTGGATTAGAATTACACAAAATTTTAAGTTATTTGAAGCTAGTTTTAAGACTAGCATAAAGCTCAAGTCTAGTAGACTAGCTAGATTAAAGCTAAGCCTGCCTTAAAGCTTAAGTCTAGCCTAAAAGCTTGAGACTAATTTGAAGATTTAAGACTAACCTAAAGATTAAGCCTAGCTTAAAGCTTTAGTTTAGCTTAAACCTTAGTTTAAATTAGTTAAGGAAAACTTAAAATAGGAGAAAGACGAAAGACAAATTGATAATAACATCTTGATAATAACATTAGTTACTAAAAATGTGTACGTTTTTTTTTCTTAAGTGAGGCTCTCTTGGCTGCAAAAGCTTGAAAATTGATAGCCAATTCCACGAATAACTCCAACCAAGAGATTTTCCTAATCATTTCGGCGCAGCAAGAGAGCGAGAACGAAAACCGACATAAACGACATCCAATAAATTAATACACCACAATGATAAAGATTAAAAAACCGCTTATCAGCTTCACAAATATTTCCGAGAACTGTAACACAATCCAGTTTCAGCATATTAACTTGAACTATTTCCACTATTTTGCAATTTACTATCGCTTTTGAATCCTCTCTTATTTAGTTCATATTGATGCAAGAGCGTCAAAGTCCGCGCAGATTCCCAATTGAAAATCTGAAATTTACTCTCATCTCTTTCGTCAATTGATCAATTTCCCCATTGAATCTCGTGTCTTTATTTATAGAAACTATTCTTTTGCACCCTTTCATTGTCTCCCCTTGACCCCAATTTATATTCCATTCTCGCGGAGAGTTTGCAATAAATTTTACAATTTAATGGGACTTTCTGCATTTCCGCCACCAAGAAATTGCGTTCTAAATGGATATTTCCTTGGCATCAATTGCAAATAAGACTGATAAAGAATTTTTTCTTCAACCCCTTCCAATTACACAGGTGCTCACAGTTGAACTGATAAGCCACAGGAAATTGCTGGAAATTCTTGTTTGCCTCGAGATTTTGAGAATTCACCTGACATTTTAAGTTTAATTTGCATATGAATGGGTTTTTCGCGTAACTCCGGTAGCTCTTTAATAAGTAAACCTCGTTATTATTAATTGTAGGGGAGAGTAGGGTAGTTTAGTCAAAAATTTACGATCTTTTTAAGTTTGTTTTGCAGATAAATAATAAGTAGCATTGGAATTCTGTATAGCCTGTGTGCTACCTTTGAATATAGGCCATGATTTTTCCAGGAAATAAGAGTTTATTTAAGATGTGGTAATTTGTCCGAACTGCCCCAATGCGGGGTAATTGCATACAGAACTGTTTTCTCCCAGGGTTTTAATAGCGGCGGGACTAAACATATTTTTTTTCCAATTTTGTTTACGAACGAGGCGAACGAGTGAATTTTTGGTAAAGTTAAGTGTCTGTTTGTCACGTCTGTACGCATCTCCCCAATCTACTCTATATTTTATACGTCGAATTGACTGTTTAGGATTTTTTTTTTACTGATAATAGATTCTTTTTTCAAGGGGTTTTATTTTTCAAATATGCGAGAGATTTTACAAAAAAAAAACTAGAAAAAAACAACAGAGAAAAATGCCAAAAACCTGAGATACCTTCAAATATCTTTATGTAATGATAAAATTGGTAAGAAAATATCATAATTAACTTTTGGAAGATTGATTAGAATGAATTTTTGGTGAATCAACCGAAAGTCCTTGGGTGTTACTAAGAAATTTCTTTTTTAGCGTAGCAATATTTTTGTTTCTATTGTTACTGTAGGTAATTATTGTATCGCATTTTGCTCATTAAAATTCAACACGAAACGAAAACTATCTCCGATGCAATAATTTTTTTTAGATGATTGAATAATATCCAGCTTTTTGCAGCCAATAACCCTTCCCAATTTTTAGGGGTGCAACACACTCTAAGCTGGTGATTTGTGATGAGCAGGGCAGCATTGTGGCATCTGTGACGGGTCCTGGAACCAATCACTGGATGGTTGGCATTCCAGAATGCGCCCGTCGTATCTTAGAAATGACTACGCGGGCCAAATCAGCCGCTAATATTCCTCAGACGTTGAAACTCAAGTCTCTCGGCTTGAGTCTGAGCGGATGCGAACAAGAGGCCACAAACAGAGCGCTGGAGAATGAACTGAAGACTACATGTCCGACTCTGGCGGAGAGTTACGTTGTCTGTAGCGACACAGTGGGCAGCATCTCTACGGTGTCTCCCCTGGGAGGTCTGGTTCTCATCTCTGGTACGGGCTCTAATGCCCTTCTGCGCAATCCGGACGGATCGGTGTACAGCTGTGGCGGATGGGGCAACTTGATGGGCGATGAGGGAAGTGGTAAGGACTTTATCTTGATGATTTCCAACTAAGCCATATACTTCAGTGGGAATGTTTTCGCACACAAATTCTTCCAATACGACACCATAATCTTCTATTTATATTTTCTTTAACTAAAATCTCGATTACGTTTCAGCCTGGTGGATCTCCCACAGAGCCATTAAGATTGTCTTCGACGACGAGGACAACTTCATAAAATCCCCTCATCCCACAAATATCGTCTGGCAGCTGATCAAAGAGCACTTTAGCGTTGAGACACGCCTGGATCTCCTGACTCACTGCTACGCCAAATTCGACAAACCCTTCTTCGCTGGACTCTGTTCGAAACTCGCCAAGGCGGCCAACGAGGGTGATCGCCTCTGTTTGCAACTCTTCACCGACGCTGGACGTCTCCTGGCCAAGGCCATTATCGCCCTGTTGCCGCGCGTGAGCGACGCTCTTGTGAAAACAGGAGAACTGAGTATTGTATGCGTGGGCTCCGTTTGGCTGAGCTGGGATCTGCTCAAGATGGGCTTCATCAAGGAGATGAACACCACCTCAATCACCTACGGACTCGCCCTCAAGAGACTCACCCAGACAATGGCCTTGGGGGCTACTTACTTGGCCGCGGACGCCATTCAGTTCAATCTCCCGCGCGATTATGTGAAAAACTACGAGATCTTCTACAAGCATCACAATTCCTCAACGGTCAATGGGAATGGGATTGAGTGACTGAGGGGAAAATTGTAGAGAGAGAGATTCCTTGGGAGTGATTGAAGAGTGTTTTGTACGGGTGATTAGATGAAGCAGTCACGGAGGAAGGATTTTCATCAAAATGATTTAAAAGAAATGCATTATTCACTGATATTACTTAAAGTGATCCATAAAATGGGTAAAATTTTAACTTTAATGTTGACTTTCTTGACTTTAGTGGGTTTTTTGTGATTACGATATGTTTTCTACGACGTTTTATGATTTTACAGGGAATTTGAATGACGTTAATACGTAATTATTATATTGGTATTTTTTTTAGAAAATATTTTGATATTAGAAAAATAAATAAAGTTCGTGTGCTATAAGTTTTTGCACACTTAATTCAATTTACTTATCGCATATTTAGTTTAATTCCTTTTATAAACTCTTAAGAGTCTCATCTACTTATTGGGAAACAAAAAGATTGGTTCATCGTAAGTTCATCTAAGAAACTTGAAGAATTTCTTGATTTAACTAAATGTTACTAGAAATAAATATAGAAAATTTATTCGAAATTTTACAGTAACTGCGAAATCCGTGCCAGACAAAAGATCAATAATTTGTAAAGAAATTATAAAGAACAATATATACCTTACTTAATTTTAAATTTTTCTGACTTCCATAAAACTGATAAGAACTCATGAACATTACTGAACATTACTTATTTTTTGATGAAAATCCTTTTCGTATGACGAACGCTTAATGTGTTTAAAAATTCTCACTTTCTGGCCAATAAAATTGACTTTTATTGCAAGAATAAAACTGTTTATTTGTCAACTCACCTGAATATCCTCACATATCTGGATCCTCTGGACGAATGGTTATACTGAGCTTCTCTAATCCCCGATAAACCACCATCGTGATATTCCCGGCGACCGTTAGAGCATCATAAATGTCCGAAGAAGTCCTCACTGGTTTTCCACAAATCTCCGTGACTATGTCTCCTGGACTGAGTCCTCCGGTGTGAGCCGGAGAGCCCAGGATGACTTTCCACACGAGAACACCGCTGTTGATATGGCCAGGCACTGGATGGCTGCGATGTCTCAGCTCCTGGAGGATTTCCGGCGTGATTGTGATCATGGTGATGCCCATATAGCGTCGAAGGGGCGGAGTGGCTTTCTGGCCACCACGTCGAATCCTCTCCTTGCCACGATTAAGGAAATCTTTCGCGTAGTCGATGGGAATCGCAAAACTGATCCCAGGAGTGATTTTCATCGCATTAATACCAATCGCCTCTCCATCAAGGTTTACCAGAGGCCCTCCGGAATTCCCAAAAGTGATAGCCGCATCCGTCTGGATGTACTTAATGTCGCGTCCTGGAGAGAAAAATCCTCAGGATTAAAGAAAAAATTGCTATAAGAAGCAGATTCCTACCGACTAATCCCAGTTCCTGGGAATCTCTCTGTGTGGTGCTCACAACTCCTGCTGTCACGGTGTTGCTGAGGGCCAGAGGACTCCCCATGGCCACCACCCATTCTCCTGCCCGCAGAGTGGAAGACTCCCCGAGCTTCAAGGTGGGTAAATTCTTACTGGAAATCCTCACTGTCGCCAAATCCGACACGGAATCCACATCCTCAACGACTCCTGGAAACGTCCTCCCGTCAGCAAGTCTCACTTGAACCTTGCTATAGGGCTTGTTGATCACGACATGGGCATTCGTGAGGATCAGTCCATCCGGTTCGACAATGAAGCCTGATCCATTGGAAGCCGTCAGTGGCTGTCCGGAGGAGAAATATCCCCGCGTGTCCTTCACCTCAATATACACCACAGCCGGGGCGGCTACTTCCACAACTTCCGCAATCACATTAAATTCCTTCCGGCGTCCGGAGGGCTTTACTGCCGTTGCCGCCAGGACTCTTGGGAAAATGATTGCGTCATCTCTCTTCTTGAGGTAGCTGTTCACACCAATGATGCTGGAAATGATTCCTATAGCAATGCCACAGATTTTCCAGTTAAGTGAGGAATTATTACCACCGCTGTAGTGGCTCTTCTGATCATTTTGACTAGGATTGGGGATCCTGGATGTTGATAAGAGTCTCAGTTGATTGCTGAGAGGGAAATTACGCCTGTACGTCGGGTAGACTCTCAATAATAAGTTCCTGCTCATTTTAGGCAATCGTTAGAGCAATTATTTCCGCTTACTGCTAAGGGAGCACCATTTGAGGAGGATTTCCTGGCCACTCAAACTAACCTCACTTTTGCCAACTTGCATGCCAGTTGACACGAAAAACAAAATAATCTGTCAGCTGAGTCAGCCCGGAAGTATAAACAAATCGCTTTTTTCCGTGAAAATATGGCCCAGGGATTTAGTGAAAACTCTTGTGATAGTGTTCAGATGAAAGAGTTGGAGGTGGTGGTGAAGAAACTGCCGAAATGGATCAAATTGAACGTGGGTGGAAAAATATTCATGACGACTCTGTCGACTCTCACGAAGGAGTCTGGAATGCTCGCCCGGATGTTCTCCCAGGATGGAGCTATGGATCCCAGCGACAAAGACGATCAAGGCGCCTACTTGATTGACCGAAGTCCCGAATACTTCGAACCGATTGTGAATTATTTGAGGAGTGGCCAACTGATTTACGACAACAATGTGAATCCTCAGGGAATCCTGGAGGAAGCGCGCTTCTTCGGGGTTGAGAGTATTATTCCTCAACTTGAGGATACCATAAGGAGGCATCACACGTCCACAGATGCTCCTTTGACTCGACGGGATGTTGTCTTAGCCATTATTCAGACTTGTAATCTCTCCGAATTGAGATTCCAAGGCATTAACTTGTCAGGAGCTGATCTCCGTCGTCTGGATCTCAGAAAGGTGAACTTCAAGTACGCTTGCCTGTCACGCTGCAATCTCTCCTATGCCAATCTCACAAATTGCTGCCTCGAGAGATGCGATCTCTCTCATGCTGACATTTCCTACGCTCAGATGATCTCCTTGAAGGCTCTGTGCGCCAACATGGAGGGCGCTAATCTGCAGGAGTGCAACTTTGAGGATCCCACAGGCAGTCGCAGTAATCTTGAGGGGGTGAATCTCAAGGGCGCCTGCCTGGAGGGCAGCAACATGGCAGGAGTTAATCTCCGGGTGGCGAATCTTAAGAACGCCAACATGAAGAACTGCAATCTCCGAGCGGCGATCCTCGCAGGAGCCGATCTGGAGAAATGTAATCTGTCCGGAAGTGATCTTCAAGAGGCGAATCTGCGAGGTAAGGAAATTTGGTTTATAGAGGGAAGAATTCCTCCTAATTAGTTTAAATTTTTAGAAGAGTCTTATTAGATTTCAAGGATTTCAATATGACATAAAATCCTATTCGAATAGAATTGGTTTGTGTCTTGGCTAAATATTAAGCATTATTTAAGAGGCATTGGTTTTTTTCTCTGTTTTAATTCTGCTTCAAATAAACAGAACTTTCCTTCCATCTTATCTCGTTGAATAGGCTTTTGAAATCGTCTAAAGAGGCCTCTACAAAGCAAAGACACATACCATCTTTCGAATAGGCTTTGTCTAAATACAGATCCAATTCTTATTAAATTAATTTTTCTTTTCCAGGGGCCAATTTCAAGGATGCTCAACTAGAACTAATGCTCACTCCGCTCCATATGTCTCAGGCTATTCGCTAGTTCCAAATTCCAAGAGAAACATCCAGTATTCCCATTATTTATCGTTCTGTATCGCTTTATTGACCTATGACAGGATTAAAGGCTGCCGTATTTATCGATCAACCAAATGATTTTTAGGAATAGTTCATCAGAGGCACAACTGAGCTCTTCTTCACGTAATCTCGACATACTGGACAGACACTCTTCTGCTCCAGGGAGTCCATGATGCAGTGCCAGCAGAAGAGATGGCCACATGGCGTTGAACAAGTGTTCTTCCTCGGCTCCAGACAAAGAACGCAAATCTTCTGCGATGAGATGGATTTTTGGTCAGATTCATCAACTTTTTGGTGGTCCTCCGTTCGAATTTTGGACAAATCGTCTTTCATGGATTTTAGAGATCTCATGAGGATTATTCCCAGCTGCAAAAGGGTGATAATGCCCAAGAATCTATAAGCATTCATGGACATTGTGGAGTTTATCCAGTATCTGATCAGCAGGTAATTCGTTCCAGTGATTCTCTTCGAAATGTGATACTTTCCAGCAAAGATGTAGAACCAAGCCCTGTGAGCAGTTTTCCAATAAGGCAGAGAGTCTCTCAAGTGCTTCAAGACCACTTGAATCTTTTCTCTTGCTTCAGGAATTACATTCTCTTGGTGACTAACTTCCTTCTCGATTTTCTGAAGTAAGCACTTCATCAGATCCTCTCCGCCCAGGTCCAGTAGGTACGTTAAGACCTGTACATGTCTCTTCGGCAAGTCCTGGCAACCGTCATCCACCTGAATCATCCCCGTGTACTCCTCCCCCAGAGTCTGGAGGCGGAAGATAGTGTTCAGTCCATAGTAGAATGTCCCTGCAACGTATTTCGCCAATTTATCCGGCAATCTCATCCGTCTGGCGGGAGCCAGAGTCTCCACAAGTTCAGCAATGCGTCCTGTGATGTCGTCCAGGAAGAGGGCATCCTTCTGGGCAGCCCTGATCACTTCCGGTTGTCGAGCTTTCGCGTGACGCAGTGACATTTTCGCGGGTTTTCTCGTCTTAGCGATCGCAGCGCCCCTTCCTTGTCGGTTGGCGCCATCTTGGATTGCAGCAGTTTCCTGCAGCTTGGTCAAAATCAGTGGCTGTCATTTTTTGCAGCAGAGAAGAAAATCCCGAAAATATGGAGCCTTCCAAGGAGAATGGAGATGCACCGAAGAGTAAGTGTTTGCCAGGGGTGTGGGGCATTGGCCGGTGATGGAATTTGGGGCGCTTGTGAGGGGAAAGGGGGCGAAAAGTGGGTGTGAAAAAATGCTCTCGCAGTCGAACAATCCGCGCTCGGTAACCCTTGAAACACGAGGCGTGTTTTTGTTTTTCCCACATTTGGCTACTTTTCGGTGGTGTGGGGCTGCAATGGTGGCCATGGGGGCTCTCAGCTGGTCGCAATGGTGGCGTGTGTAACGGTGTGTGGGTGTTTTCCAGGCGAGGAGATCACCAAGAGGTCAATCCGTGTCCAAGTATGGAAGAAGCTCCTCGAGCAGAAAGCCGCAACTCATACCAACTACGTCTACAATCGCATTACGAACTTTGTGGGGGCCGAGAAGGCCGGCGCCCTCCTCGCTGATACGCAGGAGTTCAAGAATGCCCGTGAGTTGGATGTTCTCCTGATAATTTTCAGGGAGTGGCTTTATGGCCATCTTTTACGCATCTTTTGTCTCTTTTCATCTGCAGAAAGAATCAAGATCAACACGGATAAGCCCCAGGAGCCGATCAAGTTGTTGGCTCTGGGCGCCGGGAAGCCCCTCTTCGTCTCCCCGGTGCGAGACTCCACGGCCCTCCTCTCCAAACTCGAGGCGCCCGCTGATGCTGATCTCACGGTCCAGAAGCAACTCATTCGTCCGCAGGCGCTTCGTGAAAATGGTCAGGAGATCAGTGAGTATTCCCTCTTGAGTTTTTATTTATTTAGTTAGTTATTTCATGAGATTTACTTGAGAGGAGAACAACTTATGTGGAAAGTTCAATGAAAAGTCTGAGAAAAGCGCGTCTAAAAAAGGAAAATGATTCATAGACTCGTTCTTAATTTATTCTTGCGAGAACAGCAAAGTTTTTTTTTCTTGATCTTGTCGTTTGTATTGAAATTCGCGATATAGTGTTTGTTTACTCTTCGTTGCGCGTGGCATAATTTGGATGCAATCAGAAGCGGTTTTTGTTTTTTGTTTATTTTTTATTGAATTATATATGGGCTTTATTGTTATCTTATATGACATCATTTTTTAGAATTCTTTTGTTTTACTTATATTTTGTTTTTGTGTTTTTAAGATTAGAAATTTGTTATACGTAATGTTTTTCATACTGAAATAAAAGTGACTCGTTTTTTTATTAAGCAATAGAAATTTCTCGAAATTGAACGATCTTGGTAATTTTATATGGCAGTAGACACTGTATTTAGGCAATTCCTAATGGATCCTAGTGGATTACATTTAAATTTCTATAAGATTCACATTCCTGTTGATATTTGTTTCAAAACATCTAAAATTACCTATCTCTAAAATTTTTATTACAAAGTCCTAGAAATTCTACTCAAAATTATTGAAGACTTTGAAAATTCTAATAGAAACTTCTTGAGAATTGCAGAAGAGATTCCTTCAATAAAAGCTCAAAAGAACTGCTTGAATTTTCTAGTAGGAATTTATAATTTCCGGTAAAGCTTCGTGATATTTTCATAGGCAGGACTTTAAAATTCTTATAAAAACTTAAAATCTACTTTTTTATTTTTTGATTTAGATTTTTTGAAATTCTGGAAGAAATTATTAAAATTCTGAAATTTTTAATTTCACTTCCTCAAAAAATCTAATACGATTCCCTGAAATTTCTTGGAAAGATTTTTTGTTGAAATTTCACAAGAAAAAATATTTAATTTAACAAATTGACATTTTTTAAGGCGTAGAGTTTTTGAATAAATTTCAAAAAATTGTTTTTATTAGGCATAAGAATTTTGTTTTAGAATTTACTATTACCAAAACTTGCGAAAGTATTGGATTCATTTAAATCCTAATATAATATTTCCTCAAATACTTATTTTACCTAATCATAAGTCTAGTATATAAAAAGAAATGAGTTTTCCTTGAACCAGCCAAAACAATTGATCGTCAGAAACAATCAGAAATTTAATGCAATTCTCTCTCTGAAAAAAATTAAGATCACGACACGGACTTGAAGCTGGACATGATCGTTATCGGCTCCGTGGCGGTGGATAGAGAAGGTCGCCGAATTGGCAAGGGGAATGGCTACGTGGATTTGGACTTTGCTCTTCTCGTGCACTGTGGAGTTATCACCAATGACACTCTGATCGTGACAACGGTCCACGACGCTCAGGTTCACTATCGTCTCCTCCTCCTTTTTATTTTTGCTTCACTCAACAGTTTTTTTAAGAGATGCAACACTTTTTCTTTTGTAGGTCTCGGACAGTTTACCGCTGGATCTGTTCAAAAGCTACGATGTACCTGTGGATATGATTGTGACGCCCACAGAGGTGATTCGCGTGCCGAAGCGCCTTCCGCGTCCGCAGGGCATCGAGTGGCAGTTGCTGTCCCAGCGCCGTCTGGGCATTGTGCCTGTGCTCAAGGTCCTCAAGGAGAAGGAAGAGGCGTAAGTGTTTTGGAAAAATTTCTAGGAGAAATGAATCAGAGAATCTCTAATCTATTTTTTTTGTGTTGTCTCTGAAGAGCCGGCAAGGTGATTGAGTTGAAATCCGAAGACACTGATGTGGAGTCAAACCGCAAGCCGCGTCAGAATCGAAACAAGCGCTTCATGAGGCGCCAGCGCAAGCCTCGCCCTGAGAATAATGGTGAAAATACCGTGAGTATCTCAATTGATAATTTTAGCTGAGATTCATTGGTAAATTGCAGCTTTTGTGATTCTTATAAATAATTGATTTTCACTGAATAGAGTACCTATATTGAGTAGGTGTTTTCACATCATGTCGATGAAGAATGTCTTTTGTTTCTTTTACAAAATGGCACTCAAGAATCTGCAACACGTGTAATATTTCAGTTATAAATTCATATTTACGTCATGATATGGGCTTATGGGTTAACGTTATGATTCTGAGTAGCGCAAAAGTTTACAATTTAAGACCATATACATACATAGAATATCCACCTGTTTAAATATTATAATTCAATGAAGAATGTTGTGATCTTTTCGCGTCTGTGATATTTTTTAAAATTCCAAATCAAATAATAATTGTGTCATTTACTGGTTTAAACCGCAAATCAAAGAGGATTTTATCTTATAGGAAAGCCAGCAATTATATAATTCTTTATCACTTCAAATATTGAAATGATTTTTCTTTTAGGAGAATCAACGAAATCGACGCCCACGCAGGAAATTCCCACGACGTCGCGTAAGTTGATTGAATTACTTTCATTGGGAAAGTTTTATGTATTTTTTTTTTGTGAAAATTGTAGAGCGAGAGAGACAATCAGAATGGCCAGGAGAACCCAGAGAGGCCAGCTGGCGATCGTCGTCGTGGTACAGATCCTAGCAATAATATTTGTCTCAAGGTGACAAATATCTCCAAGAATGTCCGCGTGAAGGACATCAAAGCGGAGATCCGAGAGCGCGGCTGCAATCCACACTTCATCTCATGGAAAAGTGAGTGAAATATTTTGTTTTATATTATTTTTTATGCTTCATTAACACAATTAAAAAAAATTGAAGGAAAGTTCCTGATTTTCTCAATTTTATTTCAAATTTTATTTTTTGGACTTTTTTTTATATTAAAATTTGAGTTTTTCGGGACTTCTCTTTCAGTTTAAAGTATAGAAAAAAATTTCTGGGAAAGAAATTGGACAAAACAAAATAGAATTTACCAATTTTCTTTTTGCTTTATTAAAAAACAAATGAGCTAGTTTTCCTAATATAATTTTCTTTCCTTCAGATGGAAGATGCTTCTTGTATTTCCACAAGCCAAAAACTGATCTTGAGCAGGCCACCAATGATCTTCTCACCTCACTGGCCAATCTCAAGGTGCGTGTTCAGAATGAGGGTGAGGAGGTTGAGGAGGTTGAGTTGCATGTTGAGATGATGAAGATGCAGGAGCGTAATAAACAGAACGATCTAAATAGAATTGAAACCACTGACGTCACCGCAGTGTAAATCAATTTTCAATTCAAACTAACTAAAAAAAAGAGGAGGAGGAGGAAGATGAAGGGAAACATTAAAAGAAGTGGTTAAGCGATCGTGAGAATCGGAGAGACGACGAGACGTAATAAGCTAAATTGGACAAATGAAGTTTTTGAAGGTTTGAACAAATCTCTGAGGAGATTAATTTTTGAAATATTGGTAAATTCAACTATAGCGAAAAAAAGGAATTATTGAACAAATATTTAGTGAGGATTTACTAAGAATTAGACAAAGAAGAAAAGGAAAGCGATTATTGCAAGAAGAGAAATAATTGAGAAGCTTCATGAATTTTATGTTTCATTTTTTTTAAATCGAAATCAAAGAATTTTTTGATTGTCGTCTTCAAAGGAGTTTTACAATGCGATAAAAAATAATAATTAAAAAAAAATATATAAAAAAGAGTTTGTAATTCAAAGATTTTTCATACCAATTATGAATTTTTCTGTCTCTTTCTTTTGTACCATAAAAATAACCATGAATTGAGTATTTTTAACGATTAAAAACTCACACTCTAAATTTTTTCTTTGACAAGTTAATACGATTAAATAATGATGGATAAAAGAGAGAAGAAAAAAAAACGTAATGAAGTAATATTTAATAATTAACCCATTAACAAGATGAGATCAATAATTAAAAAAAAGAAGAGATGAATAATTGTAATAAGAATTTTAATTGTAATATTGCGTATAATTGACATGAAAATGAAGAGATATTTCAATGTTTTATTTTTTCGGAAGATCATTATAAATTCAAACGTATTTTATTTTCTTTTTTTTACGTAATGATTCAAAAACTAACATTTGATTATGTTTTTTTGATTGTTTGATGAAACTAAAGAACGATTCACAATGAAATATTTATGTTAAATATAATAATAATTTCCTTGTGTTAACATAGTTTTATATGGATTACAATTACAATTTATGTATTGATGATTTTATGAACAAAAAAACAGAATTATAAAGAGGAAGCGGGAGAAAAAAAAATTAATTGCAAAGAAACATAAAAGAAAGAAAACTCGTGAATTTATTGAATCATGCAGAATTCTTTATTTCTAACATTAACTCTCTTCATTCGTACAACTAAATAATATTTATTTGATTTTATCTGCATCTTTTCTATCGTTCTTCATTTATAAATCATCTCTCGCTGCTTAATTTCGGATTCAGTGAGTGAATATTTTCTCCCGCTTAGAATATTTTTTCTTAATTTTGTTGTGCATTAAAATATCTCTATATAGTTTAGTATTTCAGGTCACAAGAGATGTTTTTTCTTTTTGAGATTTTACTTTTCCGTGAAATTTTTCTTCATTTTTTTAGCAATTCAAAAAAAAATCATAGAATGAGACGTAACATGTTTTGTATGACATTTAATATCACTGTTAGATTTTTATCCCATACAAAATTTTTCACTCAAAACAGAAAAAGGAAAAACACTGTCAAATTTTGGTCTGAAAATAAGAAGCAAAAAAGATTTATAAAATGAAAAAAATTATTGTGTCAAAGCAAATGAAAATATTTGCCTTTTTTAGAAGAAAAAAAAATCATTTTTTTTCTAATATAGAAGTTCATAAAACAATGCTTTACTCCTTGAGAAAAATAAAAGTTTTAAAAATTTACGAGAAAAAATCTTTAAAATACAAAACTGATTAAATAAAATACAAGACTGTTATGGGCTCTGACAATTTTATGGGGAGGAGAGGAAATTGAAAAAAAGGAATAACTGAAATCGCAAAATATTAATTATTGAGTAAAGGAAGAAAAACTTGCATTACTATGTTGCATAAAATAAAGAATGAATAATGAAAAAAAAAACAAGTAAAAAAGATTGAAAACGATAAAGATTTAAGAAGTAAAAGTAAAAAAAAGAAAAATTACAAGGACTTTTTCTATATTGATTGAAATAATGTAACGTATATATTTTTTCATGATGCTGAAAGATATTGAATTAATAAATGTACTTTAATTATATATAAAAATAACTATAGATATGTAAAGAGATGATAAAAAACAAAAAAAAACAACAAATAACTAGTTTGAGATTATTTGGGAACTTTTTGGCACGATAGATATTCTCAGGGGGTGAGTAATATGGAGAATCCTTGGTCGATTGTGTCGGTAAATGTTTCGCGAAACCCAAGAAATTCAAGAAATATTTTGCGAAACCAGAGAATCCTTCAAAAAGTTTCGCGAAACACGAGAAAAATTTACAAAGTTTTGCGAAACCCAAGAAAACAATACAAAATTCCGCGAATTGCTGAGAAACATTTAGAAATTAGACAAATTATCGCTATTTCAGAGAAATTTAGAAAGTTTCTAGAAATCCAAGAAGTCGTTTTGCGAATCATGAGAAACATTGATTAAAGTTTCGCAGAATTCGAAAAATCATTCAAAAAGTTTCGTGAAATTCGAAATAAACCTTCATAATCCTGAGAAACATTTAGAGAGTTTTGCGTTTAGAAACCGGAGAGTTTTAGAAACCTGAGAAAGCATTCCTTTGAGCTCCACATATGAGTCACCCCTTGGAGATTCTCATGACCACAAATGTGAATTTATTCCCATCGAAAAACTTTCGCAAAGCTTTTAGGCGGGTATGAGTGGGGGGGGAGGGTCTTGTGTGTGAAAAGCACATTTATTTCCCACTCTGGAGCCAATTTATTGCTTCCCCCTCCGTTTGCTCTCGTTCGGCTGCTCGGCAATGAGTTAAGGTTTATCGCTAATGGCTGGTAATTAGGGAAGTTTTCAATGTGTTCTCACACATTTTATCCTTTTGGTAGATTATATTGGTCGAAAAGAAGCGGTTTTTCTTTTCACATGATAAACCCTTTTTATCTGTAAACAAATTTGTGATTCAAATTCTAACGACGCGCAGCGCGAAAGTTTCCTTCGCTCTAGCTAGTCGATCAGCAGCAGTTTAGAGGACTTTCTATCATTCAACATTTTCGTCACTTTTGAAGCTTTTGAAGGCAAACTACCTAATGGAAAAATGACAGTTTTACTCAACTTCATCCGTGATTTGAGAAAGTTTATCAGACACTCGAGAGGAATTGCGAACAAATATGTGCTTCTCACTTTCTTCAAGACGTGCTCGTGAAATGACGCTAAGCTGTTGAATGCCCTTTCAAAATGTTCTGACAAAAAAGTTTGATGATCATCAAAAGTTTCTCAAGGAGTTTCGACGAATTTGAAATGGTTTCGCTTTCCTTTACGCTCTGATATCAGAGATATAAGTGAAAAATTACTTATTCAGTTCATCATTTGATGAATACGGTGGATTTGGTGAGTAATGGAGGTCTGACGGGATTTTTCCAAACTTTTTGTTTTGAGAATTTGAAACTATAGACACGATTTTAGAGACAATGGACAAATTTAGGCGAGATATGCTCTTTTAGGGACATTTTATCCTTAAAATTCCTCTGAGTTTCTTTTAAAAGTGCTCGAAAATAATTTAAAATTGCTCTTTGAGCTTTCGATTTACTGTTGGAATCCTTGAATCCTTTTTAAAATTTTTAAGTCTTCAAAATCCTGATTTATACCCGGATTTTTCAGCTTTAAATTTTAATTCCCTCATAAATTTTCGGAGAATATGGAGAATATACTTTTTCACATATTTTCGAGTTAAGTGGAGCTCAATGATTCCCGGATAAACAAGGAAAAAATTTCTGTTTGATGCTCTTTTTCAACCTATTTTAAAAGATTATTTCTCACAACAAAAACAATTCATGAATTCCATGAAGTGCTTATCAAGCGTAAAGAATTTTAAATTTTCTGAATGCAAAATATTTTATGGATAAACAAAGAGAAAATTGTGAAATGAAACGGTTAAAAAAAGATTTAGAGATGAAGTTAAATTTGTGAGGATAAAGATACTCTTTAACCCAAAATTTAATTTTGCTCATCGTTTTTTATGTTGCCCAATTGATTTTAAAGTCTCAAAGCTTTAAAGACATCACTTGAATAATCCCTAAACCAACATACGATGCTGAGGAACGGGTTGGTGCTTTAGGGATGTGAAAGATGGTCAAAAGGGGGAGGAAATTGTGGGCTCATAAGTAATCGATGTGGATGCAAACTTTTCCCAAAGCCCTAAAGTCCCTTTAGTGGAAGGAGGGAGTGATATGGAAAGTAGCCAATGAAGTCAATATTCTTGACACTTGGGGTGTATTTTCCTCTTCTCTCTGCCACCCCCTGGCCCCAACTTTCAGGATGAAGAGCAGTTTTAGTCGATTAATTAATGGTAATTCTCGTTCGTGATTTATGAGACGATGAGAAGAGACATAAATTGCTCCGTGTTATTCATTATTTTGTGGGTGGGATATGGAGAAAGATGGTTCAGTAATTATCGGTAGTTATGCCTCTTTTGGTGGAATTTTCACTCATCAATTTTCCCAGCTCCCCCTTTCCTCCCTTCATTATTCTGGAGCACAACATCCTAGAGAGTTGAAGGTGTTCACCTAAATCCGCCTCTGGGCCTTGGAGTATTCATTCATCTTCGTCTCGTGGGGTCGCGACGGTACTCAGGAAGGAAGACAAGTCAGAGAAAAACACCCACTAATGAGACTCAGACTTTCACGCACAAACTCGCGTTTACCTTCCAGCGGCTTTTCCTGTCGATTCTGTGCACACATGCTGGCAAAATTGTGGGTGGTAAGCGGGAGAAAAAACCTCTTGATTGTTCAGGTATATAGGGGGGAACGGGGCAATTTTAAACAATTAGTAAAACATGAGCATGAAATCTATATGTGATTGAATTTATTTAATAATTATTAAATGTAAAGCAAGTAAACTAAACCATTTTTCTTCAGAAAAGCTCTACAAACTTTTCAGAAAATTAGTAACTTCGGTAAATTACTGAAATATTATTAAAAATCAAATTACTATCTAAACTGCCCCGCTCTCCCCTTCCTACCTCAATTATGCTTTGAGCTTTGCCACGTTGGGTGAAAATGATTTTTTATTGAAAATACCAACCACCGAGAGAGAAATAAAATTAATTGATTGAATTTTCAAGACAAATTCCCAAATTTCTCAGGTCTTCGCAAATTCTGATATATTAAGGACTATGAGTTCGCGAAATTTATTCACAGAGATTATAAATTATATTTGCAATTCCCTCCTCTTGCTGTGAAGATTCTAATGAGTTTCGTGAGTAATTCTGTAAGTTATGTGCATTTAAAGTTTTAATTCATTTCTCCATCTCTAAAATTTATCTTGTCTTTGCAACCGCACGCAAAGGTTCACCATGAGATGGTTTTCCGCATTCCGCAGTGACAAATTAATTTACAGAATGTATAGAGTCGTAAAGTTCAAAGTGTAGACTAGTATTTTGATCATTGGACTGTAAATGAACTAAATAGGAAATTCTATACCTTGAACTTTCCTTTCGGGTGTCGACCCTTGAAAATGGGAAACTTTTTGCATGAGCACAAAATTTATCCTCACGTACGGAAATGGCCGAAATGTGGTTATCGAATTTGTCCCGGGAAATTGTTCATTCGACACCATCTAGAAAAGAGGTAATTCATGGTGTCGACCCATGCTTTAGGGCCAGGGTTTTATCTTGGTCCATTGGACGTGTGTGTTCGGCAAAAAGGGTGGCATTTGCGATTGATATTCAGTGGGGGGCTCAATTGTTACCCCGGCAAAATGGGGAGGTTGGAAAAGCATGTGTTGTGACGCTGATTACCGAATTTACCACAGAAAGTCACAGATTTCTGGAGTAATCCTCATTGTGGGAAGACTCTGAAAGCTCTCTAAAAGCTCTTCAAGGGGGTTTATCAGTTGAAGCAGTGTAATTCGACTTATTCAATTCATATCAGTTTTTGAACAACCCATAATATTATTTTTTTTAAAGAAATATTTCATTTGAATTGGATTTCTATGAGTTGATGCACATAAATTTGGTCAATTGTTATGTGAGTGTGATATTTTATACCACGATTTATTTAGAGCATGAAATCGTGACTGCGAAAAATCCTTTATTGTGCTTCTATTCAAAAGCTTTCTCTAAATCACATTTATTGTGATCCATGCAAAACCAATTTAAATACTTGTGGTAATATTAGATTACGAGAATTTATACGAATCTCTGAAAATTTCTAAGTCATTGAGCTTTTAACGAATGTCTCCAAAGATTTGTCATATTTTCAAGTTTTAAAAGTTTCATATTTACAATTTTAAATAATTTTTACGGTTAAATAGAAATTTCTCTCCTCTCGGTTTATCGCCATGTGTGTAAAGGACCTAAATATCAGTTTTATATAGAGACTTAAGTCCGCTTATCTTTAGAAAGCTCTCGATCTCAGCTATTAAATTTTAAGAAAATTCATAGCATTTTTTCGACTATACACCAATATATGTATAGTGAAATCTGTAAGAATTCCACTGGAAACGAAAGAAATATTATTATATTATGTTCAGACACTTAACACATTTTTGTTAGCCGACTCTCTAATCAGCTATAAGTCGGAAGTTGAAAATTTAACAAAATGTGGGTGAATAAATTTTTATTTATTTTTCAAAATCACCTACACTTTATTAGTGAATATCTGAGAATCAACTGCACTGTAGCGTGATTATCGCCTACCACTCACTGTCCATTTAGCGCCATTTCCTATTTTTGGCGGCATTTTTTCACATTCGCACTTTCGCTAAATTGAATTTGCCCGACGATGGGAAGAATTTAATATTTATTCAGATGCAAAACAACTTCTTTGTCGTACGTCTTCCTGTAGCGTTTGGCGACAATCAAATCACAGTGTTATTTCTCTGTATTATTCAGGCACAAATTTAATTTGCATATTTCACTTACAGTCTTTGAACTCTGCCTTTTTGCCCCATGAAAGCTCTTTGGCTTCCTCTTTCACTTCAAGACATTCTTCTCGCACTTCCTTTCTTTTGCTGGGCGAAGAATGTCTAAGATATTCCAGTTTTTTGTGCCCAATTTTTAAAATAGTCGAGGGATGGAAACCCAACAGGAAATGAACTAGTGGGTAAGAGCAGTTAGAAGATTTATACTTAGCGAGAGATTATACTTAAAAGTTTTCTGTTTGCTAAAGTCACATAAAGTAGCGGGAGAAAGTTATGTGGGAAATCTCAAGTGGTGGATAGAGAAGTTTTGTGTGCAAAGAGCAATGTCTTGTCCCTTTGGAAAATGTCTCTGGGCGGGGAAATCCTGAGTTTTCTCACAGAATCTGTCTTGCCTTCTCTTCAGCTCATTTTTTCACTCGAGTGCGGTCTCAGAAATAGGACACGGAGTCACAATAGATGAATTTTTCGGTATCGAATATAGTTCTGCTTCAGTGAAAAGCTCTTCTCAAGTGCTTGAAATTAGCTTTTTTGCGGCACCATTGAAAGTCTCAAGTCGCCTCTTTTTTTGCACCCTCGCGCTCACTTCTTTTGTGTAAACAGATGTGAGAGTGCAGGAAAACACCACAACAGAGAGAGGAAGGGGAAAATAGATGGAAGAAAAATGTTCATAAATTGTACTTAAAATTCTTACAAAACTCCTCTCAACTGCCACAGGCTGGAAAAGTTTTCTTTGTCACTCACAATTGCAATATCTTTAGGGGTTTCCGTGTTAAAAAAGAGACTTATAAAATTTTGTGTTTTCGCGGAAAACTTTCGGAAAGTGTTCCCCATTAAGATTTATTTGTTTTCTTTACGTTATAAATGTTTTCCGGCTCTAATTTTGCTGCGAATTTTGTGAGTAAGTTTGTAAGGCTAAATAAGTTTAATAATAGGCTTACATACATATTATATTTGCATTTAAGCTTATAAAAAGCTAATTTGTTAAGGAAAGCTTTCGGGAAGTGTTTCCGAATAAGATTTTTTTTTAAATTTTGTATGTTTTTTCTTATTTTGCTGAAAATTGAAGCTTTGATTTCTAAACTCAAACTTAGTTATAAAATAATTACGTTTAAGGTTTAATGGGTTCATGGATCTGAGCTTATTTACAGCTTAAACTTTTTGGCTTAATATTGTGCTCATGATTAAATTAAAGACTTCTTTCAATCAGGCTTTAAATTGAAACTAAAGATTGATCAATAAAAATTATCAATTTAAAATAATAAGAGAAAAAAATTCTTAACCTTAAGATGAGTTTAGCTAGAATAAGGCTTGAAATGTTTCGCAAAAAACATTTCCCTAAATTCTAAACCCCCTTTGCAGAAAAGGTAATTTAAAATCCCTTCTTTATCTTCATGTTACCAAGGAAAAACAATGGAAAATCATTTTCCTGCTATATTTTCTTTTATGTAGATGAACTTTTGTCTTCAATCGTATTTTTTACTTCAGAAAGAGAGTGAGAGAAAGTCTACTGGGGTGATTTGATGATGTAAAGAGAAAGTTTTCGATAGTATCTAGGGAAGATTCACCTGAACTCCTTACCCCTTAGGGGATGGGGTGTCAGATTGAATTACGATGTGTAGACACCTGTTGGATAATATTACAGGATGTGGTATGAAGACCTTTAATTAAAATGATAAAATGAACCATGGATCTCGTTGGATATCCCATCAAAAATCTCCTAAGGATTTGTCCCAATTTTCTTATTCACCCCAAATCACCATTTGGTCTCCTTCGAAGACGACAAAGCGCAAAGATGAGGTGGATGAGAAGGCAGAAAAAATCAATTGAGAGTATTATGCTTGTCAAATGTCTTTTGTTGGGTAACTTAAGAATCCCACAGCTAATACAGCCCAGATGGGTGTCTCTGTTATCGAGGATGTGGCGTGAATTCTGTCAAGAGGGGCAAAAGCGATAATGTACCACGGTTGAGGATGAAGAGCACCAAAATCTATATAGTACCCTCATTTTTTTTCACCATTGAGTAAAGAAAAGTCTTTCGCTACTCAATACTTTTCACCCAAAACCCCCATTTCTCGACACGGAAGAAAAAATGCAAACACGCAACTTTTATCTCAAATACATCGTGATTAGAAGTCTCGCACCAGGAGAGACTGAAACAGAGACTTTGTGTAAACAAATTTAGAGCGATTTTCTGAGGATAGAAAGCTCCGCATGTTCAACGATTTACGCGCGAAAATCTCATCATCATTTCTCCCACGGAGCGACTTTCGCAGAGCACGAGATTTAGACACTCTCACTTGATGGATATTTCAGGGGGATTGAGGGTGACGAAATCCCTTTGTCGGATGGAAATTCCTGCCACCGAAACCATTGATAAGGCAAGAGACGTTGCAACTGTAATTTATTTCCTGGGTGCTCCCACCAATTTAATTCAAGTTGTCAGACGGTTAATCTGGAACTTTTCGAGTGACACTCGGCAATTTGCATCTGTTGAGTATTTTCTCGCTCGCTTTTTTATGGTCATGAATGCAGAAAACTTTTATAAATTCTACACAGATCGTTTTTGCAGTTCACTAACGCAATGACTAATTGCCTCGAGGACTTTGCATTTCTAGTTTATTGCAATTTTTATGTGCACGCTAAAAGCTATTAGTTTTCTGAGATAGGGGATAGTAGGGGATATGCGGATAAAATTTTTAGATTTCATTGAAATGTTTTGCAGATGCAAAATGAATAGCAAATTAAATTAGACATAATCCTTATAGTCTATATCTGTGCTATGATTTTTCTATGAGAAGGCGGTAATTTTGTCGGTATCTACCCCAATGCGGGACAGTTTTAGACAGAGCTGCTTTCTCTCAGGATTTTTACACAACGGGTCATAACTTGAAAATGATTTACTAAAATTTTACACCCTTTAGTGCTCTAGGAATATTTTTTTTTTAAATTTGCTAAAAAATAATGTAAAAATCCATCACTGAAACCACTTCAAACCTTCCTTTGGCCCCACTCTCCCCTATCTTCACCTTATGCAAGACTACTTTTCTATCTTTTTGTGTGTATTTTTTTAAGAACACAAATGAGACTGTATAAACATTTATTAAAGAATATAATTAAACCTTGCCACTGTTCGTTTGTTGTCAAATATTTACCAGCAAAAGAAAAATCAATAGTAAAAGTTTGTGTTCTTCTCCTTAAAGCAATCTTGTAAGTAGAATATCGTGTGGTGAAAATCCCCTCCAATTCACATTTATTTCCTTCTTGGAATTTAATTAAGGCCACCGTACCTTCTGTTTTATTGGGTAGTGCCATAATTTTCTCATAAACACCAACTCAAGACAATAAAGTGTAAACATTGAAGAAGAATTTGCGCAACTTCTTGTAAAATTACCGTGAGAACATTTATTTCCTTAAATTAAGTCTCAAATTGTACAATATATTACTCTTAAGTATAAAACTAAGGAAGATTCATATATAAGGGTATCCATTCCTCCTCTAGATTTTTCCTTCATAATTGTAGCACCAATAGCACCTTTTTTGGTTTATTTTATACGGAATGAAAATATTTTCCACTTCCATGTTCAGTTCCAGGAAGTTTGATGTATAAGATAAGCTCCATAATCGATGAAATGAGGTATAAAATAGATGATTCCGCTCTCGCCATGTGAAAAGTCCATCAGAATTGATTGAGGGATGGGCGGTAAAAGCTGCCACAGTGACTTGCACGAAGTCAATGGGTAGAAACAGTCGAAAAAGCAATGAATAATCACAAGTGAAAGATCCGTGGCAAATGGTATAAAAGCCATTTGAGGCTAGAAACGGTCCGAAGCTCCGTTGGCGTCCATTGTGGTTAGCTGGGAGTTCGGGGGGCTTCTTTTGAGCCATGACGGTGCCAATTTGGTCATAAGGAGTGCCCCCAAAGGCGCTGTAGCAGTGATGGCCAGAACTGATACGATGAGAACTTGATTGGCCAATGCCAACGACTCACCCGGAGAATCCATTTTCCGTGCTAAATCGAGAGCAACAGGTCCCAGAGCGGCCTAAATCGGTACGTAAAGCATTATTGGACATCAACACCGAGTGCCAAGAGGCCACCACAGAGTCATATTTTCTAGAGTTAAGATTTGAATTAGGGTAGAAACTTTTGGTTTTATCAAAAAGGTTCAAAAGATTAGTTTTTGATAAAGAGCTTTTGATTGAGGAAATTGCGTTTTAAAGGTTTGATCCTGAAAAAATCCCCAAAGTTATTGTGGACATTTGAGTTTGAATTCGAAATGTATAATGGATAGGATAGGATCGATAGGATAGAAAGTGGTGGATGTGAAGGAGTAGGGGAAAAATAGAGATAGGATAATTGAATTGAGCTATTGAAGTTGAAGAAGAAACACGTGGAAAATAAATCAAGCAAATAAAAAGTTGAATTTAAATAAAAGAAGTCACATTGTGTGATCCTTCGACGGCGGATTGGACCAGGAAACCAATCCCATAGTAAGCAGATCCCGGAATTGGTCCGGAAGAAGAGAAAAGGATGATGTTTCGCAGTAGTGAGAAGAAGACAAGGGGCGTAGCCCCCGACCGCTATGGCTTTCCGGGCTTTCCTCAGCAGCCAAATGCAGAGTACACACAGGCGGAGGATAAGGAGGAACTGGAGAAGTCACTGTTGGAGCTTCGGATTTCTAAGACGAAGGCAAAGCTGGATCTCATCGAACTCGAGGAAGCGAGAGTCCAGGCAAAGCTGGATCGCTCGCATGGATCAGGCGCAGGACGGAAGACAACGAAGAAGTCGTTGGGCTTCATTATGCTGGACTCTGATGACAGTGATGAGAACAAGGATGAGGGAAAGCCAGGGGTTCCATTGGCGCATAGCACTCCAGTGAAGCGAGAGCGGAAGGTCAAGGTGGAGGATGTTCCTCAACTCTCTAGGATTGAGAGTGGTCACTACGGAGCCACCCATAATCAGCAGCATGTCTCTGACATGCGTATGTTTATGGCGAGGCAGACGATGAGCAAAGATGTCCAGTATTTCGAAGGGAAATGCGAGGAGTGGGCAATGTGGTACAACTGGTGGAGGAGCACGGATGAAGCGTGTGACTTTGCTCCCGAGGAGAAGCTCCTCCGGCTGCAGAAGTGTCTCAAGGGCGAGGCTAGAGAAACTGTGCTGTTTCTCCTGCATGATTGTCGAAACGTCGACTTCGTCATCGACACCCTGAAGAGGCGGTATGGACGTCCGGAATTTATGATCATGTCCATGCTGCAGAAAGTGGAAGCCCTTCCACCACTGAAGGAGGACAAGGCGGAGTCTGTGATGAAGTTTGCGACAACAGTGACGAATCTAGTTGCGTCTCTTGATATGATGGGGAGCCGCAACTACATTGACAATCCACAGATTATCCGCGAGGTTGTGAACAAGTTGCCCACAGCGATGAAGATCAGGTGGTCAGAAGATAGCGTGTATGAACCTCATGTGACCCTGCACACGCTGTCGAGATGGCTGAATATGAGAGCTGAAGCTGCAGCTAATCGTATGATCTTCTCAGGTGAAAGACCCGGAGGAAGTGAACAGCCCTCTGAGAAGAAGTCGTTGGATAAGAAAGCACCTGAGAAGAAGCCTTTTGAGAAGAAGCAAAAGGTTTATGCTACTGCTGAGGTAGAGAAGAAGGGATGTAGTGTCTGTGACTCTACTGAGCATTGCGCTCAGGACTGTCCTCATCTCACAGAGGTTCCTCTTCAGCAGCGACACAAGATAGCAGTCAACAAGGGCTTGTGCTTCTCGTGTCTGAAGAAGTACCACAGCGCCAGAGATTGTCGCAAGAGGACCAGGTGTACCATTGATAACTGTGGAAGAAAGCATCACGAGCTCCTTCACAGGGAAAGAGCTCCTGATGCCAATGATCCGGAAGACCCCATTCCGAGGAGGGAAGTTGTCAATGTCAACACGACCATGCACAGTTCTCCGACAAACACAACCACACTGATGAAGATACTGCCCGTGTTTGTGACTGGACCCAAGGGGACGATCAAGACGTATGCTTTCCTTGATGAGGGGTCGACAATCACTCTGATGAAGGGGAGCCTGGCAACTCGGCTTGGAGTGTCAGGGCCTATACGTTCGCTAGTGTACCAAGGAGCAACCCCTTCCATGCAGACTGATGATGCTTCCCAGACAGTTGAGGTTAAGGTGAAAGGCACCTACCTGAAAGCCAAGGAGTATACACTTCGCAACGTGCGCACTGTGACTCAGATGAGTTTGCCCAGGCAAACAATGGACGTGAGAGCCCTCTCACAAGATTGGAGATACCTGAGTCAGCGCCCTGTGGAGTCCCTTATGGATGCTGAACCTGAGATCCTGGTGGGATTAGACAATGTTGCTCTAATCACTTCCAGAGAGACCATTCATGGTGATTGGAATGCTCCCTATCTAGCGAGGACTTGGCTCGGCTGGGTAGTGATGGGGAAAACCAGTGCAGCTGCTGGTAAGATCGAGTATTCGTGCTCAATCGTGGAGAGATCTGATGACCTCTACGAAATGGTGAAGCGTGCATTCTCAACAGAGGACTTTGGTGTGAAGTACACTGTTGATCGAGCTGTCTCACGGGAGGACAAGAGGTCCTTGAAGATAATGGAGGAGACCACGCAGAGAACTGAGGACGGTAGATTTGAGACTGGTCTCCTGTGGAGGAATGGGCAACCTCCAGACGTGCCGAGATCCCGACCGTCAGCGATGAAGCGTTTGGTGGGCACCGAACGCAGACTGGACAGAGACCCTGAGCTAGCACAGGTGTACTGTGCTAAGATGGATGAGCACATTGAGAAGGGTTATCTGAAGGAGCTGACGCCGGAAGACAAGATGGTGCCTGAGAAGAACGTCTGGTATTTGCCACATTTCCCTGTGTTCCACCCAGCAAAGAAGAAGCTCAGGATAGTGTTCGATTGCGCTGCCAAATCGAATGATGTCTCCCTGAATGACATGCTTGTGAAAGGCCCGGATCTTCTGAAGCCTCTTCCCGTAATTCTTATGAATTTCCGGAGAGGAATCTACGCCTTCATGGGAGACATCCGGGAAATGTTCCACCGGGTGTACGTGAGACCTGAGGATCAAAACTACCAGAGGATCTTATATCGAGGGATGGACAGGCAAGTAGATCCTCAAGAGTTTAAGTTGACTGTGCTTACGTTTGGTTCCAGCTGCTCTCCCACTCTTGCTGGGTATGTGAAAGAGGTCAACGCTCTGGAGCTCAAGGATGAGTACCCCACAGCCGTTGATGAGATTGTGAACCACACCTACTGTGATGATTACCTGGGAACTTGTGATTCGCTCCAAGATTCCCAGAGGCTGGTGAAAGAGATCATCAAGGTGCACAGTGCTGCGGGATTTGAGATCGTTAATTGGTGTGCGAACGATTTGAAAGTGCTAGAAAATCTCCCGCCAAATTATCTGAGCAAGGTGGCAACTGAAGCGAGTTTCACCGATGAGCAAACAGAGAGGGCGCTCGGACTGTTGTGGAGACCTTACGATGACATGTTTACATTCTCATCGCAACTTCCTCGTGTGGCACCTGAGATTCTTTCTTGCGAAAGAATTCCAACCTGGAGACAGGTTCTGAAGGTAGTGATGTCTGTGTACGATCCACTGGGATACATTAGCATGTATACAGTGAAGGGAAGGATTCTCTTGCAAGAGATACAACAGTCAAAGATCGATTGGGACACTGAGATTAGACCCCAATCCATTCCGGCGTGGCAGCAATTCCTGAGGGAATTGAAGGACATCGAGACGGTGAGAGTGCCCAGGTGTTACTCTCCCAATCTCTCTAAAGACAATATGGTAGAGCTCCATATCTTCGGTGACGCGAGTGAGAGAGCATTTGCAGCCGTGGCTTACTTAAGAGTAATTCACGAAGACGGAGTTGATGTGAGTTTTGTGTATGCTCGCTCTCGCGTAGCGCCGACCAAGCATTTGAGCATCCCTCGACTAGAGTTGCAGGCTGCAGTTTTGTGCACACGAATCGGGAAGCTACTGAAAGACAATCTCGAAGTTCCCATGGATAGAATAGTCTACTGGACTGATTCTATGACAGTGTTGCACTGGATTCGCAGTGACTCCAGAAGGTTCCAGCAATGGGTGGGGAGTCGTTTGGCAGAGATCGAGGATGACAGTGATGTGAAAGCTTGGAGATGGGTGCCCTCGAAGCAAAATGCTGCAGACCTGGCAACAAGACCGAAGCCATGTGATTTCTCGCAAGAATCACCATGGTTTTGTGGCCCAAGTTTCCTGAAACTGGATGAACGTGAATGGCCGTCTGAAGTGGGGCAGAAACTTCCCACTGATACCTCTGAGGAAGTACAAATTGTGACAGCGACGCGAAGAACTCTTCGCGTACCCCTTCCGGACGTGCATAGGTTCTCACGTTGGTGGCGCCTGCTTAGAGCAACAGCCCGGTTCAGGAACATTGCTCTGTTTTGGCTCCAGAAGGCCCGTGACTCCATCCGTGGCCAAAAAGTTGAGAGAGTTTTGCCACACGTGACCATGGATGACATCACCTGGGCAGAAACGGCATGGTTCAAGGAGATTCAGCGTGAATACAATGTGGTGCCGTTGACAGACAAGAAGAGCAAGGTTTATGAACTTTCCCCGTTCATAGACGACTGCGGAGTGGTTCGTATGAGGTCAAGATTGACGCAGAGTGATTACCCTGGGAAACTGCCCATCATTCTGCCTCCCAAGCATCCGGCCACTCGACTGATGATTCTGGACGCCCATATTCAGCACTTGCATCAAGGACGTGAACAAGTGTTGAATTATCTGAGGCAGAGGTTCTACATCCCGCAGATGAGAGCGGCAGTGAAGCGGGCATGGAGTGATTGTCAGACTTGCCGGAACACCAGGGCTTGTGTACGTGTTCCAGAAATGGCGCCTCTTCCTGCTGTACGGGTGAGTGGATATTGTCATGTATTCACTAACACAGGAATGGACTACTTCGGCCCGTTCAGCGTTGCTGTGGGAAGACGTAGAGAGAAGCGATGGGGTGTTATCTTCACTTGCCTAGCAAGTCGAGCTGTACACCTAGAGGTAGCCGCAAGTCTGACGACTGATAGTGCCATCATGGCTATCAGAAGGTTCCTAAGTCGACGTGGACCCATCCGTCGAATCTATTGTGACAATGGAACAAATCTAAGGGGTGCTTCAGTGGAATTGAAGGCGGCTGTTAGAGCCATTGATGACGATCGTATTCGAGAGGAGATGCTGAGGAAGATGATCGAATTCCACTTCATCCCGCCTGCAGCCCCCCACATGGGTGGGAGTTGGGAGCGCCTCATTGGGTCCGTGAAGCGCAACTTGGACGTTGTGTTGAAGGAGCAGTCGCCATCAGATGAGGTTCTTTATACTCTGTTTGTTGAGATCGAGAGTATTCTGAACAACAGGCCCTTGACACACGTCTCCATCGACCCTAATGACGAGACTGCGCTTACACCAAATCACCTTATTCATGGGCTCGCCTATCAAGCGAATCAACCGGGAACGTTCAGCGACGATGATTTGTTGCGTCGATCATGGAGGAAGACACAAAGATTGGCCGATAAATTTTGGCAGAGATGGAGTAAGGAGTATCTGCCAAATTTAGCCAAGAGGTCAAAGTGGCACGACCACAATGAAGCAATCAAGGAGGGAGACGTAGTGGTTGTTGTTGACGAGCATAGATGTCGGGGACAGTGGCCTCTCGGGATCATCAAGGAGGTGAAGCCAGGCGCAGACGGCAAGATTCGCACGGTGATCGTCAAGACAGCGAAAGGAGAATATTGTCGACCGGTCACGAAGATTGTGCCATTGGATGTGGGTGCAAGTGGCACCGATGGGGAGAATGTGGACGTTTGAATTTGAATTCGAAATGTTTAATGGATAGGATAGAATAGAAAGTGGTGGATGTGCGAAGGAGTAGGAAAAATAGAGATAGGATAATTGAGCTATTGAAGTAAAAGAAGAAACACGTGGAAAATAAATCAAGCAAATAAAAAGTTGAATTTAAATAAAAGAAGTCACAAATAGTGTCATGTAAAAGTACTGAATGTCTCACATGGATGTTTGAATAGGAAACACCATAAAGTACTACATATAAATAGGAAAAAAGTGTGTGAATGACCATTGAGGACCATTGAGAAAAATTGAAAGAGAGGTATTTCATGAAGTTTGTCCTCAAACATCATACAATTTCCTATTTTCTCTTCACCTCAGGCATTCGCACTTCCATCCTCTTTAACCCCTTTCGTTATATTCGGTGGAAAGAGTTTGTACAGTGCTTGGCAACAGGATTACCTCATCAAATCAACAATGGAGATGAAAGAATAATAAGCGTTGATTCAGAATTATTCGCAATATACATACATACATATGAGAGATTTTCCTTCCCGAAGCAAGAGCTTAAGGGGATATGTATTCCAATTTACATTTTTAACAATGTTTACCCATCTTTTCAAGTTACTTCTACCGTCTTCGAAACATATCCCCAAGAATTAAAAAGTTTCTGACCACAAACTTTTAAGTATCACGTCTTGATTGAAGTTCAGAAATTGCTCTCTCCTCTCCCCCCGTGTTTTAAGGTAAATTGCCAGCAGAGGTTTTCAACCACAAGAGTGGTGTGCAAAAAAAATCCTCTGTGGGTAAAGTTTTCACACGTGGAAAACAGTGTGTCTATTTGTGCAAAGCTTCCACTCATTTTCACGGGAAGGTGGTCCCTCTTTGACAGGTGGAAAGTCCTCTCAGCTGAAAATCCCTATTATCTCAAATGTAACGTATGATTTATATTTGTTAGAC
>CAKKOB020000058.1:100187-112845 GCA_918844115.2 Phlebotomus perniciosus
AAAAACTCTCACTCAAGTTCTCAAAACACGCACGTGCCATTGACAGAGTAATCAATTATGTGGACGTTTGAATTTGAATTCGAAATGTTTAATGGATAGGATAGGATAGGATAGAAAGTGGATGGATGTGAAGGTGTAGGGGAAAAATAGAGATAGGATAATTGAGCTATTGAAGTTAAAAGAAGAAACACGTGGAAAATAAATCAAGCAATAAAAATCTGGAGTTTAAATAAAAGAAGTCACAGTTATAATAGAATTTGAATTACTCTTATTCAAGCTTTATCATGATACTGATTTAACAATTCGAGTCCTATTTTATATGATCCTGAAGAAGCCTAATCTTAGATCTATCAGGATTTGAAGAGGGCATGTCAAGCCCTATAGGTTCGATCTTGAAAAATCCCAGATTTATCAGGATCAAGTTTTAATGGTTTCGATAATAAAAACTCTTTTATCTAGACTTAGGGCCAATCTGCCTCAATATCCCTTGGCAATCCCAATATACAACACTATTCTGACTATTTGAATCTTGAGGGAGCGACTCCAAGTTAGATGTAGGGGTGAAATTGAATTTGAAGCCCAAGGTGATTTATACGTTTACATCTTACAAGGGGTGATTGTCTTAATTGTCGTCCTGATGGACAGGTAAAATTGCACAGTATTTACCTGAACAGTGGCTTTCGGACAAGATGAAATGGTAACGTAGGCCTTCTCCTTCCAGCTCAATTCACCACCCATTAGTGATGCATAGGCAAAAACGACACGAACCTTTTAGTCCAAAAGAAAAAGAAATTATGAGTGGGGGTCGAAAATAAATTTTCACGGATGGAAAATTGGGTCACTTACAAGAACACCAACGATAAGAATAACTAAACCATATAGAACAGTTTGGCCCTCAAGCAGATTGAATGCTACCTCTTTGCCGATCATAGAGAAAGAGATTGGCTTCATGAATTTCCACATTAAGTCCAAATAAGTCGTGACGTCGGCCTGCAAGAATTTTCTCCATTGGTTAACTATCATTTGGGAATCGGGTTAATTATCCGATGGAGTGGCGTGATGTGATCTCTGGGTGAGTGATGGTGATTTGTATTTCTTACCGCTTCCTTTGCGTGCTTCTTTCGCCACCCCGTGCCTGCCACGAAAGACACCACAATGCACGAAAGAGCTCCGGCCGATGGGTAGGATATGGCCTTGCTTCCAACAACACCCAGCACTCCGGACAGCACCATCGTGACCACTCTCAGGCCTGTGGAGTATGTCTTCAAGGGTTGGATGGAACATGGAAGTAGATTTGTGGAATACACAATTCAATTTGTAAACTTGTTCGTTCCAAGACCTTCGTATATGGTACTCAGAGAAAATGGAAAGAATTTTGCAATTTAAATGAATGCATTCCCACATAGGTATCTATTACATATGGGATACCTAAAGCCCCAATGTCTGTTCCCATGAATATTTAGTTTAATCGGTTTAACCCTTAAGCGATATTTGAATAAAATTTGATTTCATAAACGTGTTTGTGGTTATCTCAGGTTTTTCGCTTTTTACTCAATTTAATATTTAGATTTTCGCGAAATAAATTTTTACACACGACAAGCAATTTACCCAAGTGAAAAATTTTGACTGCGACTTAGAAAGATATCCCGTGACTTACACAATTAAGTCATAATCAAGTTATTCATTAGTACTTAAATAATAATTAAATAAGTGGGTAAGTATAATACTTTTTAAAGTGATATTAAAGCATACAGCCGCAATGCACATTATTAGGTACTATGATAATTTACTCATTTATTTTAGGTTTTTTGACTATCCCTTACAATTTTTTGATTGGGTGAATCGGGTGGATGAATACTTTTAGTGTTGAGAAAAAAATTCAATGTTAAAAGAAAAGATACTTTTCTTGAACTTCTCTCAAATCGAAAGTGATAAAGATTTTACTGAAATTGATTCTTGAATAGTTTAATTGAACATTTACCCCATATCAATAGAATTCTGTAGTATTCCACAATGAGTAATGACAATTAGTACAAATTTCCCTGAGTACAATCACAATAAGGGGAGATGTAAGGGCATATAAAGTTGTATGCATGTTAATTAAGATCGTGCTCTTACGGATTTATTGGATGGCATGAGGGTGAGGAAGACACCCATTCCAAATCCAGCCACAAGTCCCAGCACAATACCAATTGGTCCCTGCAGGAGTTGGTCAGTGAGATTGCCACTCGAGAAGATGACGCCGAGAACGACGCCGAAGCAGAAGATGGATATGACATCGTTGCAGCTTGTCATGGCAATTATGAGGGTGTGGATGCCTTTATTGAGTCCCAGTCGTTGCTCCTTCAACTGCAGGAGGATGCTGATGACAACGTTTGGGGACACCGCAGTGACCACAAGCCTAAAGCAATTAACATGTCATCAAGATTCTCTGTTTAGTTTTGAATTCATAGGGAGTTCAAAAGGACATTATAGTTGTCCCTTAATTCAATCCAATGAATCTTGCGGTCGAGTTCAATATGATAGGGGCTTTTATGCCACTCCAGCTAGGAATATTGCATTAAATGTTTCCTTTTTAGAGAGGATTAATTAATTAAACTCACCCAAGAAGGAAGCCCCAAAGCCATGGCATGTTGAAGAGTAAAACCGCCAAAACGGCCACAACGGACGTCTCAGCAACTGTCGGGATCAGTGTTATCCGCATTACCATGCCAAAGAGCTTCCGTAGGGCATCCAGGTCCAGACCCATTCCAGCCAACAGCATTATGTTGACCAACGCCAATTCCCTGAAATATATAACACAAGAAAAGGGAGGAAAATTAAAGAGTATTTAGGACACCTCCGTGTTGTGCGTCATACCGCAAAATTGCCTCGAGGCCTTCGAGACCCACAAAGGTTCCCAGATCAACATTTCTATAGAAGACACCCCATCCTATCATGCCCAGCATGTCCGGAAGTCCGAAGAGGCTCACGAGGACGCCACACGCTTGTCCGCCGATGAACAGGAAGGCCATTCTCATGAATGGGGTGTGTGGGGAGGTGTACTGGGGCACAATGGAGTGCCCCACACCCCACATCAGCAATAGAATGATCAGCAGACTTATTGGTTGCGATATCACTGGCCAGTGCTTGACGATTTTTTGCCAGCTGTAAGCAGATAAAAGAAATTTAGATGACTTCTTGCCGGTCCATAAAAAATTCAATATATAACTCACATCTTTGGCTTCTCACCATTCACATCCTCAATTTCTCTTTCACCCTGATTATTGAAAAGATTGACTTTCTGGGCTTCGTCCTGTTGTCCACTCATGTTTAAGTCAATCGATGGGATTTGCTGTGCAGGCTGATCCTCAACGCGATTAACCGCCTCAGATGGTGAGATTGCAACTGAAGCACAGATATTTTAAAAATTACATAACACCCGCAATTTGAATCTTTAAAAGCAATTAACACAATAAATATATTCCATAGCGCCGAGCAAACAGAATAAGACGCTTCTGGGTCAGTCCCGGAGTCGTGAAACTGTCAAAAAATTCCCAAGAGAGTGCAAGAGTAGAGCTCTTACCCAGACAGTCGGTTTTATAGATTACACAAGCATATGGCTTTCTCAGCAAAACACGCAAAACACCTCGTATGTATTGGGAAGTTATTTCCGAAAGAGAAAATTATAGGCGCCGCCTGGTGTAATACTTTACCATCTTCTTTGAACTGGCATTCACATGCTCAAAATGGGCGATTGACTATGAATATTTTCCTAATAAATATTATTTTCTGTTTTGATATATGTATCATCGATCACCCGCAGATAGAAAATCTTGATCATGAGGAACAATTGAGACAATTGTTTTGATAAGAATTTATTTTAACGGACTGTTTTTCTTTAATCATTTTGATTACATACATGCAATACAAGAAGTTGCAATGTATACTTCTTTTATTGCATTTACAATGTGCGTGTATTCAATGTATGATAAGACAATTGTAATAAAGTAATTGTGTGTGCCATTCATACTATTAAGCATATACAATTATTGTTTTATCACGTTCCATGGTTCTAATAGGGTCATTTTGCATAAATTTGTAGTAATTAGAGGTACATTAGTGATACTACAAAACATATCTTTTTGTTTGTGAGTTTATTGAGAGGTATATTTTATTATTCAAGACATTGTAAGAATATTTTGGAAAGAATTTAATGAAAAAATTCGAGGAAAAGTTGTTAATTAATTAGTAAAAAATTAACAACAATTTAGGCAAAATTCGTAAACAATATAAAAAATAATTAGTGCCTGAATTGGGGTCACTTTTTAACCTTCATGATATCTTGAATTAGTTGAAAATTCACGAAAAAATGTATGACCAAAAATTCATTTTTCTGCCGACCGGCTGGTTCGCCCAAAAATCGTTCTGTTAAAATAGATAAGAACTTGCGGTTCTCGGATACGAATAAATTGTGTGTTGGTGATATAGTCGATCTCCTCCACTATTTTGAAAAGTGTTAATTTGGTTGAATTACTCTGTTTACCATTTTTTTTTAAATTGAAAATTTTTAAGATTTTCATGAAAAAATAGAAAATTTTAGAAAAAAAAACATGAGAAACTTCCGGGAACAGTACAGGAACAGTTAGAAACCGTGAAAATTATCAAAAAATAGAAATGAAAATCTTGAGAAATTCATGAAATTTCTGAATTTTTCAGAAATCTTTGGAAAACTTCAAAAACGATTAAAAAACTATCTAGTTTATCACTTATCACCTCCAGTAAATTTGTAGTTTTGTTCACAATCAATCTTAACTGAATTTGAGTTAGTGCTGTAATAATTCCACCCATTTCACCATGTAATCAAGGATTATGGAACAAGTCTAAAATGCTATAAATAAGAACGAACTCTCTAAAACACAAGAATTTTTATAAAAATATGCTTCTGGTTCTTCTAAGACTTCAAAACCTAATTGATTCTTTACACTTAAACATCTCGTCTAATTAGAAATCGTCAAAAATGCGTGCATCCCTTATCACTGAGTTTGTTTTGACTCCCAGAGTTCACAGTGACAAGACCCAGATGTTTGACAACGACTCTTATTCTAACTGATAACGCTCCAAGAACGGATCTTGTTTAATTTCACAACGTTCAACACTCATAAATTGCTTTCAAATTCATTCACACTTTCTTATAAAAATATTTACACAATATAAAAAATAAATGTTTATACGGAGATTCCTTGATAAAACACGCAAATTACCTTTTCGCCGGAAAAACATCGTTTTAATAAAATGTACCTAAGGTGGAACTTTTTGGGAAAATTAATATTTCACGTATCAAAAAGGGGTGCTCGGGGTGCTAAATTGCCCTAAAAGTTTGCGAAATTTCTGTTCACGGGTAATTCTTTAAGTTATTCTTGTACTCTGCGCTGTTGACCATTCCACGCATTTCAATTAAAAAGTTATAAATATTCAGAGCAAAGAAAAAAAAAGTTCACTTTTATCACAAAGTCGCACAGAGTTTACTTCTCGTCTGCCTTGCTCACACTTCAAACTGTTCACTAACAATGTAGAAATGTTCTGGTGCCCTCCAACATTCGACAAATTGATGCTGGGAAGGAAAATAATTTTATTCGGAATCACGTGCGAGGCTGGGGAGATACTGTTCTCCGCGTTCCGATCGAACGATATGAACGGCTCCGGAGGCACTGGGAGAGAACTTTATATATTCCCCAATTAATCTCAATGGATGGGCGTCACAGCAATTTCATCATTTGCAGCAAAGAGACTCTCACTCTTACGCATCTCCATGTGATAATATTTAATTAACAGAAGGCGACAAATCAGCCGAGAAGAACGTGAAGAGATGTTTGTGAGTATAAAGAGTTACAATTTAAATAAAATATTATCGACTTTAACTACCTTGGGATGTTACTCACATTTCTTCCGTTTGCTGAACATCAATACTGTCAATTAGTGATAGTAGAACATTTTTCCTTCTTCACCTTGGCACTAGTTTCTTTTTCACCCTGGAGGTTATTAAGTCGAACTAAGAACTGCGTAGAATGGTTCTCCGAAGATGCTCAGCATGTGAAATAGTAAGGAATTTTTATGCTACAACCACCTTTTAAAGACTCACCTTATCACCTTATCTCATATAAACTGTTGTGCAAATTAATAGCTCGCACATTTGCGTTATTTTAGTGTGTTTCATAAATAAAGCCTATTTCTAAATAAGAGCCTCCTTTGCGAGATAAAATGAGGCAAATAGATTGGTAAAAATAAGATCAGTGAGATCACATTTTTTTCCTTTTTTCTTTGCGGCAAGATCCGGTAAAAGACATATATTTGAACAATGCTGAACTCGCGCATGGGAAATTATCACTATTTGTATTTTGCAGTGAAGAAGGTGAATCCAGAGGTAAACAAAAAGCTTATTGGATTTCCACATAACACAGATGCACACAGGTAGCACTTTATGACGCTCAAACAACTCTTCTATACTTCTCAGTGTTATATAGTAATTACCGTAATTAGTCCAAAAGTGGTGAGAATAGTAGCTGCATCATATCTGATTTGAGGAATTTAGAAAATTTTTAGGTGTGTTTATGAGCATTTCCATCAAATTCACGTAATAACAATAGAGATGGGATTTTCTCAAGATAATTTTCCTCACCATCAATGAAATTGCCCAGACATTGACCTTTACGGATAGGTTTTATATAGAGAGTAAAAATATTTTCACGAACTTTCCCGCCAAGTAATTACAAGTTTGTGCCGAGATTTTCAAAGCTTTCGTTTATTGAAAGACGCTCAAACCGCTCAAACGTAGTGAGAGATGTAATTATTTCATTATCGATTGGATATAAAGTGTTCATAAAATTGACTGTTTGAACAAATGGAATTTGGTAAATAAAGAAACTGGATAACATCCGCAAAACATTTTCTGCAGAATCTCTAATTTCCATTCCACACTTTAAAATCCTCAACTCTTAAAGTTGTATCATCAAATTTATTTTTAGCAAAACGTTTTTCTCGCTCAATTGTTTTCTTTTGCAATTTTTTTTCAGTTACGCAAGAATCCCCCAAAGTGTCAATGAAAGTGGAAGTATTATGAGAAAATAATAAGGGATGTTTATTTCTGTACTGCAAGCTTTTTCTCCTCTTAACGTTTGCACCCACTTCACATCAACCCATGTCTTTCCCTATTGAAACGGAGACACATAAGTCTCTCGCCTCAAGCGACATTCTCATTATAATGAGCTCATATACTCAACAATCACTTAGCACTTTGTACATCATCACAACGACAGGGTATATCATTATCTCAGATGTTGTTCCATCCCTCCATCTCCGAAGCAAAGCTCCTCGGTGAAGTGATGCAAGCATGATCAGCTATTTAAATCGTTCTCTTCTTTATTTTTTTGGGGAATGGCAGATTAAAAGTGTCGGAAGCACTCGTGAATGAAAAATTCTGAAATATTGTAACACACCCAGGCAATTATTTCATATCAAAAACATCCCACTTCCCACTCAATTTCCCGAAAAAACACTTGAGGAACATGATGATGGTTTTCTCGCTCGCAGAGTATTTCAAGCACCTCGTCAAATCTCTCACGTTGGTCCCAGACAAAGTCCTCCAACCATGTTGTATTACTTACATTCAATGGAGATAAAATTACCCACTTGGGAGTGTGTGACACTTTTATCAAAACACGTACAAAGTGAATTAAAACACGGCTAGACCCTTTTCAGGACATCCCTTGTGGAGCTCCGGTGAAAAGGTCATTTGTAGTAGAAGACGCGTGTCCAAGCTATCCTCCGCATTTTTTTCCGGAGGATTCATCAAATCCCACGAGGAAAGGAAAAAGATAAAAATGGAAATCAATCCCTTTCAGCAATTCCCAATTTTATGGTGTTCCATCTACGGGACCTTTATTTAAAGGACTAGCAAAATGAGCTTTAAAGGCTTCTGAATTTAAGTTTAAATCTTGAATTTCAGGTTAACATTTAGCAGATATGAAGAGTGATCTATCATTTGACTAAATAAAATATCCCGAAATTGATTATTTCCTGCGAAAATATGTTTGTTGTCTTATCAACGTTCCATCCCAATGATTATCACCGTATTCAATTGCGGGGAGCCTCCGTCTACGAATTATCGGGAAAAGCTTAAGACCAGAATACAAAATCACCAGGCGCCTCCACACACTCTCAGTAAAGCTCAAGCCAAACATAATAAATATTCAGAAAGAAAATTATTTATTACCATTGATCTGTTCACATCGATTTCCACAGAAATTGGTAATGAAATGAATTATGGCTTCTGTCTGGCTGTGAATTAATAAACAGACGTTTCTTGCTCTTAATAATCGCCTTATCTCGTCCAGGATTCTCGTATTTGCTGTTGGTTTTGGCCAAATTATTCTCGCGCTGTGGTGAAAGTTTGTACAAACCTGACTCACGAGCCTTCTTATTTCTCTGGCAAACAGTTGCTGAAACACTCTTATCTTAATCTCATGCTCAATGGAGAGGTGGGTGGTTGTGACAACCACTTCAATTGCGCCGCCGAGTACAAATGTTGGGATATGGGATAAAAATGGAGAATGTGATACTAAAAACACCGACAGACACTAAAATTTAATTAAATCACATTTTAACCAGGGGCTGAATGTGGATGGTTCTCACGAAGAATCTCACTCGACAGAAGTTTTAATGTCACAGCCACAATTCCATTTCGCTCAATGTTCTCCCTCATCCCATTATTTCACAGAATGGGATATAATAGGAAAAACCCTTCACGTCACAAAACAACAATTCTCTGGGAAGAGGGGATGGATTAAAAATTAAATTAATATTTCATGTAAGACAGTTTGTGGCTTTTCCACCGTGTAAATCGTATTTTTCACAAGAATGTAACGTTGTTAATTGGTAAAAGGTTTTAATATCCAGTTGTTCACGTGATACTATAGGGGCTAAGCGGGCTAAGCAGTGCATATCCCACGATATGATATCAAAAAAGCTCATTTGCAGCTGAGCTTAATCCTCTATCTAGCCACATTTATATTCACAAATTAATTATAAAGTTAGTTTTTCTCTGTCGAAAAGAGAAATAAAAGATGAATGTAAAAATGTCCCAGAGGAAAAAACGGCAAATAAAACAGAAAAGAGAAGCAATTTTGCATTATGCTTCTCTGTAAGCAATTGCGAGGGAGTAAAAAGCAGCGAAGCATAAAGAAGAGCGTCGGAGATCGAAATAATCTGCTGGGGAAATTCAATTTTCTTATACAATTTTATATATTTCTATTCACCAATATTTTCTCTCTCTTACACTACAGAATTTTTCATGAAAGGTCCTCCCTAACTCGCCAAATATTGCAAACCATCACAAACAATATTGTTTTGATTAGGGAAATGTGGAAAGGTGTGAATACCATTTCCCAATCGGCCCACATACCAAATAAATGGCAGCAAATTTGACAGAGGAAATGACTTGATGGGGGAGGGAAATTTCCCTATAAATATTTTATTCAATCTCTCCCGGGATATGTGGAAATTTTTCATATATGAAAATATCACAAAAGAGCCCAATGATAGGTCGGTTCGCCTCTGTTCTATACATTCGCGTCCAGCGGAAGTGGCGGAAGACAATTTTTTTGCCTATGTATCTATATTCAATTGACCCAATTGACCCAGAAGGACTGAGAAATGCGCAAATAACAGTATAACCTCTGGCAAATGTTTATTTGTCGGTTTATTTACCCAATTTAGGAGGGAAATAGAAATTTGTCTCTGCGCTGTTGTATTAAATTGTGAACGAGAGACTCAATAAATTTTTCGATCTCTTTGAGCTTTTCTATACATATATCTTTTTTGTCTTGTTGCCACAATTATGTATCTGTTTCTTGCACATTATTATTCCTTGTTGTGGTATTAAGAGAGTTTGCCTGAAGGGGAATTTGCATAAGAACGATAAGAACAAAAGATTCGACAGAACCCAAGGGATTTATTGAGCTTTTGCATTGACATGGAATATCTTTGGCAGTAATACTTTGAAAGCATCCTTCTCATTTCAAATTCAAATGTTTACTTTTGGAATTATCGTGATGGTTTGACATAATTCCAGGTAGTTGTATTGGATCGGTTAAGCTGGTTAAACAATGAAAAGTTCTTACCGGAAATTGAATTTCAAACATTTGACTTTCAAGCCTCTTAAAAAATTGCTTGCTTGAAATGAACTTGCGACTTTGAAAAGGGAAATATTATAATATGATCCAGTATATAGGTATTATTATACAATTTCTTACCAAAAAAAAAACAAGATAATCTAACCTACTACACAGATTAAGCTGTAATTTGCTACTAAAGCCAATTTTTTTCTTAGTATTTCATCAAATATTATTACTAACAGTCCCATTCCAAGCAACGTATTAGGGCATTCCACAAAGTCACTTAGCTCTCCACCTCCTTAAACATTTATTAGATTATCCTCTTTTGTAATTTTTCATGAATGTTTTCTTATGTTTGCAATACAAATAATTTTCAATAATATTCCCATTAGCGTATGTCAGCAAACAATGTGCTCCCTTTAAGGGTGACTTGTGTGTGCCATGCTCACAAAATGAGTTTTTGTTGAACATCAACGATAAAATTGGATATGTATGTTGAGTTCATGGAAATTTTCTCCCGGGAAAAGAAAAAAATATACTTGAAAATTGAATTAAACTTGAGCGCGGCTGGTTCTAAACTTGAGGACAAATACCAGATTGTGTCTAATGATTCGGATAAAGCTCCTATACAAAGATGATCTCATTTGACTTGGGGTACAGCACTTAAAACTATTGCTGGAATGGTATGGGAAGGTTAGCAAGTGTTCTCAACAACTCTCACAATCTCATTCGCGAGGGTGATTTAAGAACATCCCCGCATAATCCTTGTCTTTCTCTCATGATACCCAGGCGCCAGCCTTTGCTCGCTTTTGCCCCGAAAGCTCTGCCAAACACGCTCTAAACAGCAATTAAAGCGATGTTATTTCTGTTTGTGTGTATGAAATTGCCGTTGAAGCCATCAAATTTAGTTAATGACTAGCTCTTGCTCACTCCTCGAAACACTTTCCTGGTGGACGTTAATTACACGCGGTGGTGAAGGAGTATTTTCTTTTTGGGTGTTCAGATCACTCCATGGCAATCTCGCTGGTGTTTATGGCTCTTTTATCTCAATCGTGTCCCTTTATAGGGGAGTTACCTTTTTTGTGCCACTCGTTGCTTGAGAGGGAACGGGAAAATTATTCTGGAAAATCTAAGAACTTCTCAGCAACTTTTACACTTCCGCTAGAAAAGGGCGAGAAAAGGTAATTTTTCTCTTGTCTGGGAAAACCACAAAAGAAATGTGATTATTTGTTTTATTTTGCTTAAAATTTAAAGAAATTTAAATTTCCTAAGATTAAAGGAGAAACGCCCATATTTTCAATTGAGAATACTTAAAATTCTTATTCAAACATTTTCAACCACTTAAAAGCATCTCCAATAGCATTTTATTTGCCTGAGGGATTCTATGGCATATTCAATCGGTCAATCTTTTTGATTTCTCAAGAGAATGTATTTGTGTGGTCTTCGGGGAAGTAACGTTAGGAGACGAGCACGAGCACTGTTTGGTTTTCTCAACCACCAAAAGTTCAACAATAAGTACAAAAAACCCTCTGAAAATCTTTAAAATTTGACCTTTTCCGCTCTGAACTTGTTCTCCTTTTCAATCCTCTTTTATCCTCAAGACTGGTAAAAAGTCATTTCCTCTATAAATATCCAAAGATTGTGAGTGTTTCTATGTAGAAAATGTATGAGTAGAAAAAGGGAAATTTAATATTTTTCCCTCTCACTAGAAGCATCTGATTCCATATTTTTTATGCTCGTGTTTTACCCAATCGTCTCCGTTGGCTTGGGGAAGGATTAAATTTCGATATAAAAAAATCTTGGGAAAATAAGGAATTGCTTTTCACAACCTACGAGAAAAGAGAGAAAGACTGTTTATATTTAACATTCAATTGCCAAAGCGATCTGAATGGATGATTTCCCTTTTTTTCAGCACTCATGTGTCGAAAATTTTTCTTGAGGGTGCGACTGATTGTCCGATAAGAGCATCTGGTGTTGCAAAAGGTAACTTAGTGGTGGGCTAAAATGGTTTTATGCGTGAAGACAAACTAGCAAGTCTCGAGAGAGCCTTGAGGCTATTTGGTTAGAAAGATGGGGCCAGAACGACGTGAAAAACACATAAATGTTCGATGGTGATCAGCATAATCAATCATTTCAGGCAATACAAATACGACTGTGTCTCTGGCAATTCCTCAAGCCACTGCTGCTTCTCATGAGGGGGTGGCATAAACATCCGCCACAGACGCGAGCCCTTTAAGGCCACCCCAAGAAAGAGGTTCGACCCTAACTGACCCAATATTTCGTGGGCCAGCGGGTGGATGGCAGGACCAAGGAGCACTAAAACGCTTTTTTCTCAATAGAGTTGGGATTCATATAGATAAAGATATAAAGTTAAAGCGGGAGATATTACGGTTAGAATCAAAATGGAGCTTTTAGAACATTTTAAGAGGATTTTTTTTTGAAAATTTTTAGTATATAGTTTTTGGGCTAGATTGTGAGTTTTAACAATTCAGTTGAAACCTTGGTTG
>CAKKOB020000059.1:4310-21704 GCA_918844115.2 Phlebotomus perniciosus
CATTCCTTGACATTAAAGTAAATTTCTGGGTAGAAGAAAGTCCTCTAATTGGGTCACGTTGCCAATTAAATCAACTTTTCTCTCTTCACATTTCAATGGACGAATCGGATTTTCCATAATTAATTGTCCTTGCCCTTCTGATGCCTCACGGCCAATTGTCCTGAATTGTGTAGAAGAACTTTGATTTTCATACATACATATATTTCCTTGTCATTATGCTAATTGCCAATCACGTAAATTGGACAAGAGAGAGACATTCTGTATTGTGGAATAATTGAGACGACTTCCTACATTCAAATGGATGTAATTAATTTTCACTTTAGCATTTCAATCTCTGTCCTCATCGTAGATCAAGCGTGTCTTTACAAACTGCGGGCGAGCTTAATCAATTAAGTGCAGAAAAAGCACCTCAGATGCGAGACTCTCCTCAAAGCCACAAGTCAAAGAGGTGGCGTTTTCTTCTCCCAGGCCCCAGCATCATTCGCTGATTGAATTGATGGGAGGTGGGTGGGTGGGTTTGAGGAATCGATCGGAAGTTGTATACCTTATGATTTCCCACTGCAAATCCACCTGAGAGCTTCCCTTTGTGGCAAAGCTCCGTGTCTGAGGCGAAAGTCCTTGTCAAGCAAAAGCTTCACCATCACAGGTATTTATACACTTTGCGTGGACTTCAAGTCCTCACAATTCCACCCTCACCTGCTACAGTGTGTAAAATCGGGGCAATCAATAAGTTTTATTGCCATGTAACTACTTATACAACACAATATTGTTAGGGGCCCTAAGAGAGGGGAGTTTGTATGGAATTTTGTGCACTCGCAACGGCTTCCAACACAATACCTTCTGGCATTTTGCCTTTACCGGTGAAGAGTGTGAAAGTTTGCAGGGAAACCCTTCGGCATTCGCCACTGTGTTTCATATTCCACACAAAATTTTCGTGTCTCAGGTTTGGAGGCTCTAAAAATCGATAAATATGTTGTTTTTATGTATATGAAATTTTAAATTTAATTGCTGTTGTAGTATATACTTCAGCGGAAAAGTTATTTCCATTTGTCGCATATAAAACAACATAAGAGCTGTTAAGGGCAGGTTCAGTCTCTCGTGAGCGATGTAGGGCCATCATATTTTTAATTTTGTTATTCTTGCATGAAAAATTTAAGTATTTCGGAGTCGTTTAGTAAGTAGCTGCGGTTACCACCCATTTATCATCCCTCAATTTCTTTAAAATTCCACCATAACGACGAACATATTTCTTCGTCCACCATAAATAAATATAGAGGCATTAGTATTGATCACATGTGGACATTGCGTGTTTATTCCCATTACTTACATTTCTATCTGCCTTCCCGTTCAAACCACTCACCATCGTAAAAACATATGGACAGAAATATGAGTGGAAAACAAAGGTTATATGATGTGGAAAAATAACAAAAAAAATTGTGCAAAGTAAATATTCATTAAATCGGAAAGTTTGCAGATGATTATATATCCTAGTGCAAACATTCCATCACAGGAATAGTTTTGTTTTTAGTATATTCTCTTCGAAAGCAACATATTATATTTGCACTTTAACTCATCCCAAATGTTCTAATTCCATTAGTTTCCTTTCCGTATAATCATATTAATTTTTCACACAAAATTTCCTTGCTCTCTATCTCGTAAAAATGGTTGAACTGTGAAATTTTGTGAGTGTTTATGGTTTTAGGGACCCAAAAAATCACCTGAATTCCACTTTTATCTCTTTCTCTGTTTCATTGCAGATTTTCCCGACACTTTGGTCCAACACCGAACAAATGTAAGTTATATTATTCATCCAAAAATGTTCCCATACCCCTTGTTTTAGGTCTCTCGATGTGCTATAAATTTCGATGGGGGAATTTTGTATATTTTTAAATAAACCACCCCTTGTTTACAATGTCTGCAGAAACATTCTGAATGTCTTTGATTTATTATTTGTTCACTGAGACCATCCCATATTCTTATTTCGTATAGAAGTGCCATTCGAAATTGAGCTGTGCTCCCGAGCTCCTCCAAGATCACATCTTTGGACATGATATGTTACCTCGGAAAAGGCAATGAAAGTGTCTATGTGGCGCTTCAGAGCACAAGAGATGAACAAAAAGAGCGCAAAAGAGACGCTAAAGGGCGGAAGTTTTCATCATAAATTGCCAATTCACATTAAATTTTCACAGTCTTTTACGGTATGAGTGGAAAATGGTCGAGAAACCCAAGTTTTTTCTTACGAAACTCCGCAAAAAGATTATAGAAGCACCAATCGATATGCCTGCGGAGTTCAAAAAGAGAAAAGGATTCTTAAGATTAGGAGCATTAAAAGTAATTAAAAAGGGATACTTTAAACCTTGATAGGCTGATTTATTGTCAAAGCCTTGATAAGTTTCCTTGATCTGTTTAGGTAAGCAAATTTCCTGTGGAAATCTAATGAAAATCCTTGTTAAAATAATATGGAATTTTATCAAATTTATTTAGAAAGAAATTATGGAATCTATTGGAAGAGCTTCCTATAAAATAAATCACCCTCTCGTATTTGAATATTTAAATTAACCTCATATTAATTCCATCTGATTTAAAATTGATATCAAATGAGACTTTAAGCGAAAATCATTTAATTTTATTGTGTACAACATTTATTAAATACTTCCCGAATGAAATTTAATTGCTGTACTCAAATGATTTCAATCAAATTCTCATTTAAATGTTCTCTCCCACATATCACTCGACTTCATTCACTTGGGAGAGGATTTTCGCAGAGCGTGTAAAAATCCAAAAGAGTTATTCCAACTGCCACCACCATATTTGAGTGTCGAATATGAAGAGCTTCCTCGTATTTTTTTTTAGCTGAGTGAAAATCGAAATATGCAGCTGTTGGGCGAGGAAAAAAACGTCGTGATCTGTGGCATGTGCAAAAAAAATCTTTGGTATAAGAGATACGGAATAGATAGATTGCTTCTTATCGCTCCATACAATAAATTCAATTTGTCGGAAAATGCCATAAAATGGATCAATTTGTCCCGGGGAGCAGCTGAATCATATGTGTACTTACTGGAGGAGAAGTATTCAATCAGTCTCAGGTCACAGCCTCACCCTTGCTGGCGCACACAACTCCCTGAGAAGCCCACGATGTGTAATCAAATTCAGCCGGAGTGCGGAGAACGCTGTCCAATTTAGCTAATGCATCAAGTTGGGAATTAAATTCACAGAGTCTAAACTTTCCTAACATACAAACTGTCTTTACAAGATATATCAGACGTGATTGGAAAATCCCCATGAGACATTTCTCCTGGCACCATCATAAATTCACCCAACTCTCGAAAGATATGCATTAAATATGGGTGCTGTTTGCCATTAGGCATGTCGTGTATGTATGGTAAAGTTTAGGGAGCATAAAAAACGCGATTTTTCTTTCCTATCATACACCAAAAATCTTGCAGTCATTGCAGAGGAGTTTCTAATTAAAAGTTACACTCTGGGAACAGAATGTCATAAAGAATAGCCAAGAATCGAGGAAAATTTCTAGAGCAATATTTGCTCTATCCACCCTTTGGGATCTCTTTCACACTCAATCAATTTCTGAGGATACATAGCCTTCGCACACAATTAACCCTCAATTTATGGCCATAAACGATCCCCAAAAATCGATTATTGAGCCTTTGGCTTGAACAATCTTCTTTCGGATCAGTTCGGGGGGTTTAACTTTTCAATATTTGATTGTTGGCCCGGGGCGGGGATTTTGTATATAACAACAATATATAACACAAAATTTATAATATTCGGGATAAAGTCGAAATTCGGGAATCTTATATGATTGATAACAGTTGGGAGAATGGAGAAAATTCTAACATGAAATTTAGTTTTTAAGAAAAGATTAAAATGTAAGATTTTTACTTAATTTTTAGTCTTTTATCCCATTGCAGTCTCAGAATTTATTATTTTTCTACAAGATGTTATTTATACTCAAAATTTCCAACCTTCTTCACCAAATCCGATTACTTTTTGAATTAGAACAAACAACCTAATAATATTATCCACATGTTTACACATAACGCAGAATCAGCATTATAAATTCATAAGGATTTTGCTCTTTCACCTCTTTTGTGATCCACACCCCTTGGTAAGGTGCTTGATCAGTGCCTGGTGACGTCACAGTTTCCTCCTTAAATGTAAATGAAACCCTGACGCAAATTGGTCTCTCATCTTGTTTTATTGGAAAACCATTCTCTGCACACACACACACCCGAAAGAGATATGTCGTCAAAATGGATAAGACAATACCTACCCAAGGAGACGACAGAGTATGAAATATTAAAATAGGGTCGATGATACATTCATCTCTTACCTCTAGTGGCCAAATTGTGGTTTTAGGGGAGGGAGAAATGGGGGGTGTTTTGAGGTATTCCCAGGTATAACAAACATTATTTGTTGGCTTGCGACGAGACACAATCGGGGCCAATCTATCTGCCGGGCAAAGAGGAATTTCGTCTTCGACGGTTTGGTTATCCCTGGGTTTTGGATTAACCTGACCTCAATGTCAATCTCTTATCTCAAACAACGACACCATTAAATTGGATCATCCCAGCCACACGCCATATTCAAATTTCACAAAAGACCGATAAGATAATATTCCGGGAAGTGTTTGCGGCATTTCCACTACGAACCATTGAGATTTTGACGCGTTAAACAAGGGTAATGTTATTATACTTTAATAACTGTATGAATTTGTAATCGCTAAGTTATTCTTTGCAAACGTTGTTTCAAGGATTGTGGATTTTTTTTTAAAAAATGTATTTTTATAAAATTTCTGATGGAGTAAATTTTTATAGAGGCATTTTTTATATTTTAGAATTTCTTTTAACAACCTTTAATTCTTGGTATTTTTTTTAAAGTTCTCAAAAAAATTTTACGTATAAATTTTTCTAAAGTGAATTACCCTTGGCGGAGGATAAAGCTCATCTCATGTCAGTATTTTTTTCTGAGGATCTGTATGGCTGGAAAAGCTTCAATATGAATCACTTTGCAATATTGTAAATCTCGCATGTTTTTATCCTCTAGCACAATAGCATTCCCGGCAATTTCCTCTGACGCCCATAGATCACATGGTATCTTCAAGAGACCCAGGAAGTGTGTAATAAACTGTCTAGGCACCATCCATCAGCGTCCAAGAGATAATCACGTGCATTTTCCACCTCATTTAATGCCCCAGTCGTAAGGGATGTGCTTTATTTGTGACCACGAGTTTATGGAGCAAAATTGGATACTTGTCCCAAGGATCAAATCTCATTCCATCATTTCTTGAGACCTAGTTTTAGCGAGAATATAAAGTGAATCTGGGTGGAATATTCATAAATTTTATGATTTACCATAAAATTCTCCGGCCGTCTTTTTTGTGAGGGGCTTTATCATATTTATTCCGCAAAGATGCGAAGGGATTTTCTAAGTTAATTAATCTAGTTTAGAGGAAAATTGAAACTCAACTGAAATGCTTAGCATTTTCCGTTCACTTGCTTGTTGGTAGAAATTGTTTTAATTCAAGTTTGAATAGTTGGCAATCACTCTTAAATTTTCTAAAAACTTTCTTCAATACTTACGTAATATTACGAGAGAATATACAGGATAAGATATTTTCATCTGTTGGAACCACAAAATTGCAGAGAGAATTCCCTTTACAATTGGACACGGAAATGAACCAGAATCTATCACGCAGTCAGGAAAATCAATTTGGTCATGATTCGACGATCAAGGGTGAAAGTCATGAAAGTTTTACACCCCATTTGGTATCCAATAAAACTTGCTGTATAAACTCTTAAAACATGATTGAAATTTACAGCAGCTCATAAGCCATGAATGCATGCCAAGAGACCTCCGAACTCCTGCTTCCGGAGGCTTTGCCAGAGTGGGTGGGGAAAGTCACCCTCTCACCCTCCCACCCTGTTGTTTGTGATCCTCCTGGGGGCAACATAAACTCTCGTTATGCATCTCAAATGGCTTTTTCGTGCTTTTCGGGCGTTTAAATATTTTCCCAAATTGTTATTTTCCCCCATATCTTAGACTCTGACTTTTGTTGGACCTTTTGGTTTTTGAGAAAATCTATAAAGAAAAGTATTGTGAGCCTATTCTCAACTTAAAATGCAGAAAATGTTGGGCTACCACTTGCGTGTTTGCCGCAGAATCGCCTGCGAAGAACAATCGCATGGATAATGGTGTTGGTGGAAATTCGGGTCTGTCGGCGGCTGCAGCAACTTTCCCAATTAATGCCTCTCCGTCCGTGGGTGGCGCAATTTATGTCGGCAATTCTCCAGCACATCTGCTTGTACATTGTCTCCCCAGTGCGAAGAAATTGCCCTCGTGCCACAGACCTATTGTGTGGGGATAAAAACACTTGTTACCACACTCTGTGGTGCAGCTAATTGGAGTGTCTCGCTCCTTTACCCCCGGCAATCAGTCTCAGTTTCCCCGACAGAGGACAAGAATCCTCCAGAACATATACTTGGTGTCTGGGCTGTCTGGGGGTGGAACAACAGTGATTGAAATTTAGTAGGTTCACTTTATTGCTGAATTAAATAAAATAGAGAAATGGGTACAAATTCTGAGAAATTAAAAGTTAATTTATCCCATTAAAATTTTACCATTTTAGTTCTTGCGATTCTTGCTTAATTTAAAAGTTGCAAGATTTTCTGTTTTACAAATTTCCAATAGATATTTCAACTTATGCATGGAATTAAAATTAAAGAAGGCATTTTTAAGACTTTTAATGCTTTTCCACACCATCCACGTGCCATCCAATGTAAATCTTTCATCTTTGCCAAAATCATTTTATTTGCTCAAGACATACTCTTCATCTCATTATCATTCATCCTTTTCCATCATTTCTCTGGCTAATTCGCCTTGAGATAGACCATTGTTGTGGCCCGAACGTGACTTTCATATCCGTGAGGGAATGATCCAGAATTTGCCCGAATATTCCCTAATTTATGTTTCTTTAGCCCGTCATAAATGTGTAATGAGCGGCTAAGGATTATTCTCAAAAGAGCACAAAAGAAGTTTATCATGTTTGATAAATGAGTTACTCGCTGTGTTAGCACACGTCTGACCTCAAGTGAAAAACCGTCTAATAGGTGGAAAATTCTTCCTTGCAGAGGCGACGACACCACCGACACAGAGGTGTTCTGGAGTTGGGGCGAGCAGTGGCTCTCGTGGGGGAGGAGCAGCGCTCGATACCACTCTTTGAGGCGACAAATATCGACAATGAGATTATCATGGAGCCAATCAATTTGCCACACTCCAGCGACAAGGAATATACCCATTTCGCCACCTCCGACGTCTCAGGTGAGAAATTATCTGCAAGTCGGATGATCTTCATCGATAATTTGTGTCTCGAGGCGGAGTATGAATATTTTTCAATGGGATGAGAAAAATAAATGATATTATTGCAGGATTTTTTCTGCGTGAGAGCTTTATTTGCAGAGATGTGGGTTGAGAGAGAAATCGTCGGCTGCAAGCTTATCAATCTCTTAAAGAAATACTTCTTTTTTATATGTTTGAAAATTATTTAATATAGGGTTTACTCGGTTTACCAAAATACAAATACCTTAAATCCCTAAAATAGTTAAGTACCATAAAGCAATAAAAATGATAATAAAATTTGTCGACTGATTCTGATGGAGATCCGCCGCTTAGGCTCACATCGCCACCCCCTCTTTGGAAGATAATAAATTGAGATAACTTTCCCTCAATATTTCTCTGATCCATCGAAGCTCTCCCACGACTTCCGCGTGTGTGTGCTTGATTCCGGCGAGGAAGAATAATGACGGAAGAAGGAATCATTAAAACTTTATCATGTCTTTCGAGAATTACAACTGAGTATTGATTTCTTCGAGGAAGGAGAAAAATAATAAAGAACTCATGTTATTTCTTTCCTCTCTCTCCGTGTCAATGGAACTTTAAGAGTTCGACTTCTTGTACCGCGACTGGAATGGTGAAAAAAAAAACGCTACACGTCCGGGAATTTCGTGGATCGAAGTGAGTGATATATTGCTGAGGAGAGATTGATAAAAACAGAAAATTGCCAATATTTTCAACCAGAGAATTTCCCATTTGTCTCAACACTCAATTTTAATATACTCCAAAATCCGTCAATGAAAAAAGCCATTAACATTTCCACACAGATTTTCCGAGTTGCGAATCTTTGGTGTTTATCTCGAGGGAAGCGGAAATAAATCAATTTCTCAGAGAGGAATTCTGTCGATTTTGAAATTTCACCCCAAAGCTCTTTCATAGACAAATTCCCCATCTCCCCCGCAAAATCAACCTCCTCACCTCCCCAAGGCGCGCTCTTCCCACACATTTTCCGCAACAAAAGACGATAAAATATTTGCCATTAATTATTCTATCAGATAACATGGTAATTTCAAGGATTGTTGAGCTTTGTGGAATTCGTACTTAACACCCCTTCGTGAAAACCTAATCACAACACTAAATCAATATTAACGCCAGACATTACCATTATTTATTGCATTTGGAGTCACAGAGATTGCGGAGACTCAAATTGGGTTTCAGGATTTGCCTAAAGTGTCCCAAGTGCGACTTTTGATGCTACAAATGAGATGTTTCCAAATTTAATTACACTATACGAACCTCATTAGTTGATAGTGCTCAATTAGGAGAGCATCTCTGGGTGCTAATAAAGAGGAATATTAGCAGATATATCGCATGGATTACGGGCTTTTCCTCCTGTTAAAATACTTTGGAAGATAAACATTTTTGTCACCTCACCAAAGTTCAAGATTTTATGATGTTCTATCGAACTTTTAGGCATAATTTGGCATGACTTTGCTAATAGGGGATGAAAATGAGAGTCTAAAAGTTAAATTGGAAAATGAAATTACAAAAATTAGATCATAAAAAATTGATTGTCTTTATAGCGACTTTTATATGTTCATCTACCTTTCTCTAAAACTACAACTCTGTGAAAGCTCAGCATTTTTCTCCGCCTCTTGAAGCTTTCTTTTTCTCATGTGACTCTGCAAAAAGAAATGTCAGCGTCCGCATAAATGTTGGTGTGATTGAGGAGGGGAGGAAATAAAACTGGCATTGATGATATTTCAACTGTCGAGGACCAATTGAAAATGTTTTTCCAGACATAAGGAGGTCAATGAGAAAAATTTCTCTCTTGCCTTGCAGATAGTACCGAGGGCTCTGGAAGGACATTGAAGAACAGAAGATCTCGGAAGCGTCACCATCATCACCGAGCAGAGCACCGAAGGCAGAGAAAACGGAAAAAGGCACGCCTAAAGGAGTTGGATGAGCTGAGGAAGAAGGTGGCCCGGGAAGAGAGAAAGTGGTGGCGGAAGCGCAAGAAGGAGCTTCAATTTGAGGAGATGTTCTTCGATCAGGAGAGTCACAATCCCAATGTTGTTCCCATGGACACTACGCCGTGTACAAAGTCCTCGGTGAAGGAAACGGACAAGTTGGCAAACATAACCAGCAGAATTGACCACTTTCGCTACCACCGCGTCAACTCGTCCACCAGAATCGCCCACCACGGTGAGGGCCATGCGCTGCCTTTCGTCGCCATCACCGATCCACGACCACGCGACGGGGTCACGCACAAAAGCTCACAACCGAAGGCAGAGTCGTAAAAAAATGAGATGGAAATGTGCTGTGAAGATACACTGAGGCTCAAAAGTATTGTGAATATATTCAAAAAATAAATAAACAAAAAAAAAGGAAAAGAAATTTCAATTTACATCAAGGTAATTAAGGGAAATGAAATGATAATACCTTTGTGAATATTATGGTAATTCAGCTATTAATTCATGAAAATCGATATAAACCATTTGATTGACATCAATTGACACTTCATTTTAATTGAATAATAAATACATTATCAAAATATTCATGAAGTAATAAAGTCAAATTGGCTGATGGTTTGCAGAGTTTTTTTTGGGAAATATTCAATTTATTTATATCAATCAAAATATGGTATACATAAAACAATCAACATTAAAAATATTTACACCAATTTGAGTTTAATATATATTTACAGAATTATATTCACACACTTTTAGCCGAAAGTGTAAGACGACTCTTCCGTGCAACAACCCCCAACCCTGTCTTCTGAGCATCAGTGAAAATCAAGAGTAACGCAATTAACAGTGAAATATGTTTTACTTTTCGCCACACTTTTAATTAAATTCCCCATGGTCGCGGTTTTCTGTTGCCCAATATTATTTTCCTCCTATCCGGCTGAAATTTGTGAAAATGTTGAAAACCATACACATTAAAAATAGACACAATATAAACTTACCCCAGTTCTGTGTCCTTCCATATGTAATGACGTTAAAAAATGTATAAAATACACCCCCCCCAACTGTAGTGAGAGGAAAAACTCTGGCTGAAAATAAATGAATAGCAAATTTGTATTGATTTTCATGTGTAGTTTTCATTTTACAATTCCACGTTTATCATTCAATGGGATATTTCATGACAGTATCAAGTGTTGTTTGATAAAAAAAAGAACTTCAAAGGATTTTTTAAAAAACATTTCTCATTTATTTGCTGAAACGAATCTTTTTTTTTAGTATATTTGTTCTACTCATTATTTCTTTCTGGTGACATTGCTCTACTCTTTCAAACTAAAAGGATCTACTATGGAAGTCATATTACAGCTCTATAGATATTTGGGCAAAAATTGAATTTCCTCACCGCAACTTCACTCCCCAGTTTAGAATTTGATTTATATGTTACCTCTAATGTGTTTTGAGCTAATGGCAGCCACAAAATATGGATTTCTTGACAAATTGCCTAATTCAATTAAATATTCCATTAGGTGAGAGTTAATGTTCCAATTTTCAACGTTCTTTTTAACATTACATCAAATTTATTATCAAGCAGAAATTTTTGAATATTTCACCAATTATACCAATTTCAAGGAGTTTCCTGCAGCCATAAAATTACCCATAACTCTTGATAAAAGGCTTGATGTTCAATAATTCATTTATTAACTCTTCCTGGAACACAGGAAAAATAAATGGGTTAATTCGCCATTTCCCATTAGGTCGTTCATTTCATTAAGCTGATAGAAAAAGTGGGTGATGAAACTCAATATTCCCTCATTTGAACGTGGGATGTGCCTTAAAAAGCTTAAAATGGAAGTTTTTCAAATTCAAAATCAAACAGTACCCAATAAGGAATCGTTCCACTTTACTCTGCTATTTTTTTTTAAATCAATTAAAAACTCATTTAAATACTTGAATAAGCAAAATAATATGTCGATTATGAGACTTAGGGAAAATTGAAAATTATGGAAGTTTCCATTTAATTTTCACGTGGAATCCATATCGGACTCCTTTCTACCGGGATGAAATTTTTCCAAGAATTCCACAAGGAATTACATTTGAGCCTTTTTATTGGATAAGATTTTTGTTATTTTAATAAATTTTCTATACAGCTAATCTTTGTTTTCTGGAAGCTTCTGCAATCAAGTAAAATTAGATGCGTCTAGAGATGAAGTAGCACCGAGAAATAGGCACATCCCTTAAACTAACACCTTAACCTAATTTTGTTCTACTCAGAGAAGAAATTCATGGCAGATATGTTACGTTTTTTTTTTGGAAATCTACGCCCTTAAAGGCCAACCGTGAGAATGATAGATTTATTTCATCTAACACTTCTGAATATAAGGCATTGGAGTCTACACTAATGTGGCTACAAAGTGTTATATATGTTTAGGGATGAATCTTTGCACGACGATCCGTGATGGCGACAAATGGAAGGCCCTGCTTCCTCACCACCCGTCCAAAAGTCGCCCCTGTACTCGGCTTGGCTGATGGCACGCGATGGTAGATGAAATTTCCCGCTCTTGTGGCGCTTTTCAGTACCACCGGCGTTTCCGCCGCTTCGGCTGACTCCTCACCCGGTAGAGAATTCCTCAAGCCGATCTTCTGACTCTTCCTCCCTGAGGACTTCTTGCTGTTTGAGCGACTCTGTTTATTTGGGTACTGCTCCTCGAAAACATCCTCCTCCAGCCACAGAGGTTGTGTGAGCCTAAAAGACGGAACTCTGTGACGCCGCGGCGGCACAGTTGCTGTTCCCTCCATTAACACACGAAGTTGCTTTGTGCGACGATTGATTTTCTTCATGTATGGTGGAAGTTCTTCTTCTTCGCGTTTCAATTGACTTTGGAGATTAACCAAATTGGACCACTTGTCTCTATTATCGTAAGCCGGCTCATCGCGATTCTGAGATCCCGCAAAGTAGTCAATTCGACCTTGCGATCGCGACTTATTTTTATGCACTCGATGATGGTGTCGGTGCTTCCGGGAGTGATGCTTAGTTTTCGTGTGATATCGCTGTTTGCCCAATCTCCTCCAGTTCGTGCCGCTGGCGGACCATTTGTCTGGTAGAGGGAGGAAATTACATGAATTTTAGGTGGACTCCCTTGAGACTGTGACGCTTTTCCCGCAATTTCCATGAAATTTGCAGGAGGGTCAATTTATGGGGCTCTCCCCTGGGGGTTGTTTCGAAATTTGATATGTTTGTGATTTCTAACATTGTGTACAGGAATTGAAATCCAACAGATTTATCTGTATATAGAAAATTATGCTTCATCCCATTAAAATTTAAATTGTGGAAATTCACATCTGAAATGTATACTTTCTATGTGCTTGTTTGAATAAGGTAAAATATTTAAAACGTTAGAATTTGGCAGCAAGACAAAAAATACTAATGGTATTCCCTCTAAATTTGTAATATATAGGTACATGATTTCTCAATTTTCTCAATTTTTATGATTTATCTATTTTCTTTGTTTTCTATTTCACTTTAATTGAGATCAATTAAGCGTTAAATGATTCTGATAGTTCTAAAATCTTTAATTTTCTATATTTTTTATTATTTAATATTTCTTTTATTAAATTTCATATTTTAACATTGTCATTCGATATTTTTTATCGCGTTTTACGTATAGTTTTACACTTTCATGATATTTTTACGCTCAGCACTATTCAGCTGCAAAATTGCTAAGCTCACCCTCGGTGGATCGAAAGAGGGTGTCTTTGAACTCAATTGCAGGCCATCGCCTCATCATTTCACCTCATACAATAGAGGAAATCGCGCAAGTGTAGCGTGACTGTGCAATTAGGTTCTTATGCCGAGCAAAGAATGGATGAAAGCAGCAATTTACCTTCTACTTCTTGACTTGTGAGTGATTTTGGTGTCTTGCCAGGGGTGGATTTCATCGATATATTCCTATAATCTCTGTTGCCCTGTGTTGGATACTCTGAAAGCACTAATGTGGCGATGGGATTGATGGAAATCTCATTACTGCGCATTTCATCTGATGGTTGATCAGGCACGAGTGCGATGAAATTCTCCATATTTGATGTTTCATCCTAAGAGGCAAAAATAGAAGGATGAAATTACAAGGAAAGAACGATAAAGTTTTTCCCTTTTTATCGCGAAATATCGACTTTAATTACTATTAAGTTCTCGCGAAAAGCCATGCACCCACATTTTTCCGCTTTCAGGACTGTTTCACCATAATTTTCCCACCTTAAGCTTTCACACCTTCATAGTGGGGGTTTCCTTTGGGTGGATGAACATGAAAAAGGAGTGAAATATGGAAAGAGATACGTGACACAATGTGAAGTCCCAAAGGCGAGGATTTTTTCTTTCTCTGGCAACATCAACATATTTCACTGAGCTATGCGGAAGAAAATATTCCTCTCCTGGGGATTATTCTCGCAGAGAAACTTTTGTAAATCGGATTACAAGAGAGCAATTGTAAAGATCTAATTTAATTATTACAGCTCAGAAGAGTTATTTTTGCGTATTTTCTTCAACTCAATTAATTGCTAAATTAAATAAACCTTTCAGATGTATTTTGTATAAAGATCCCCTTTCATGCTAAATCCTTCAATGTCATCGAAAAATATTCACAATTAAACAATAATCATTTCCTCCCCTTATACTAGCGCCAAATTGCTAAGCACTGAAGAGAGATTTATTTCATCAATTCTCAGGGAAATTCCACTGACGAAGATTAATGTAGGTGATGGTTGAAGAAACTCTCTTAGCTTCTCGAATTCCATTGCATGTGAAGGAGAGGCCTCCATCAATTTAATTTATTTCAATTACAATAACAACACACTAAACAAATTTCTAGGCATGAGAAGGATGTTTTGGCACGATCCATTTATTTCGAATAATTGTGACTTAATGGCAACAAACACTGCAATATAATACACAAATTTATCTCACATTAAATATGTCGACGAGGGTTATTTCACATTAGGAAAATTGTTTTTCCACCCATTTTTCTACAACTGCGGTGACCTTTTTTGCTTTCAGCAACTCACCAACGTTTGGGGTGCAAATTACTGTCCCAATTTTTAATGAGTTTTCACAGTACATTTTCGACAATGTTTCTCAACGCTTCTCTTGGTGTTTTTTTGTCACAATGGGTTCACTTCCGGACTGTATTTTCACAGAATGGAAAATTTTTCAGGACATTTTCCCACCAATTTAGAGCGTGAAATAACATTTACGCGCACAGAGTTGAATTACATAGTTAATTTTACAATTAACTTTCAATTTATAGAAGAAAAAATTAGTAAATTTAACGTGAAAAGTTTTTTTTTCTAAATTTTTTTCTTTTATAGAAAGAAAATTAAATTTAGAGAAAAAATTGGGGTTTATTTTTCACTCTAATTTCTTAACAAAATTTTAATTAATCCAGGCAAATTTTCCGAGACAATTTACTAATAAAAAAATAATTCAACTCTAACCGACTTCGATATACAATTCAGAGGACAGAAACTGAAAAATAAAAGATCTTTACGAATTCCCTTATCCCACCCACTCCCTTTAGGCAATTGAGAGGATAACAATTCTTCGACAGGAGGCAAAAACTTCCGGGATAGACCCGAGGAGAATCCCAAAGATACATCATCCACATGTTTCACTGGGAGTTTCACCGAGTCTTTGTCTTGAGGCCTGACGCTTTGGCAAATAATAAAACTTGTGACAGGGAGTGTCGAAAGTTAAACAATCTTCACCTTCAGGTTCATCGCTGTATCAATACAGCCGTAGAGCTGAGGGGAAAGCTATATACATATGTATGTATAAGTTTTAAGGGATATCCCCAGATGGGTGGATGGGGTGGATGATTGATTAATTCTCACGCATAAATTCCTTACATTATCCATCAAAGGGCGAACAAAAAGGCTCCAATGAATTGAAATACGAATGAGAATAGTAAATGGGATGGGAATTATTAGCCAGTAATGAGTCAGGAAGCAATGTTTGCTGATGAGTTCATTAGCAGAGGTGAAAATTGTGTCGAGCAATTGAATGATCCATGCAGGAGTCAAGCTTGCCCTGTAGGCTCCATTTGTCGCTCATTTAATTCCCCCGGAAATGGCACATTACGGGTCCAATTGAATTGGGACACACATGCAGGATGTACTCAATCATTCAAGAGAATTGGCTGCATCACATGGGGTGGCATTTGGCTGTATCACATTTTCATCTCAATGGGTTGAGTGGACGCTGTCCAGTGAGATTTCTAACTGGTAAAATTTCATTAGATGCCTTCATTCCTCGCCCATTCACGTGCGCCTTCAGAGAGTTGGTCCTTTCAATAAATTGGATCCTATTGTGAAAGTTGTGAGCTCTCTCCCTTATCCATGGGCGCTCTTAGAACGATATAATAGAAATGCGATAAAGTCTGTGGATGTGACTCGCCTCCGGAAGTGACTCGGTAGGTTGTGTGTGTGATCAAAACAGACCGCGGAAAGGACAAAAGCTTATAAATTTTAAATTCATTTCTCACATGACAAAACACCGTGAAACTACTTTTTATTATCATGCTAAATTTCCTGTCCGAAACAGAAAATTCACCGGGCTTCTTGAAAAGTGCTTTGTGCTCTCAAGAATAGCACCATTTGGCTCTTGGTGGTTGACAATTTTCTAGATTTTCTGGTATTTCTTGAGAGATTTGAGTGACCTCATAAATATGGAAATATTTTATCTTGAAAAGTCTTGAAAATAAATGAGTTGTATATCAAAGAAAAAAATGTGATTTCATTCTTCGAGTATACAAAACCGGACTGCAATTTAATACATTATTTATCAGCATTTTTAACGTTTCTGAAATTTATAATGCAAAAAGCTTATAAAAAAGAACTTTATATACCTATTATAAAGCTTTTTTTAGTGAATTAAAAGATTTTTCAAGTAATTCATTAACAATTTAATTTGTGGAAATAATTTAAGAAGAGTCAATAAATTAAATGCAATTTAAAGTCCTTTTAAAACTTCTATATACATATAATTCCGTACTTCCTCATTCAAAGTCCTGTCGTTAAATGAATGTTAATATTTGAAGAGGTGTTTCACACCCCTAATTTACATTCAAACGTATAATATTTAGAACACTGTCATTTGCAGATGGGAAAAAAACGTTTTATGCAATTTTTGGCTGCGCAGGAAAGTTCTCTTGTCCTGCTTTGAAAATTTGTCAAAGTGGTTGGAGAATTATTGCAGCAGAATTGTAAATTTAAGCACTAAGTGACAGAGTTGTATGTGTCCTGCAAGGGGGATAATTTAGCTGAGTGCGGGGCAATTTTACGTCATCGTCACACAACCTCGAACAATTTACAAATGCTGAATCCTCATCCTGTCCGGCACCTTTTTTTGTTACTTCACAAGCGGACGCCACATGAACAGACATCCCGAGGGACTCTTGTGGCTCAACAACACCGGTGGAGATTCATATATCATCCCGAGTGTGCATTATGATGAAATTTGTTTGTGTCTCATCCCTCTCCTTGGGGCTAATTTAAATATAGGGACGGTTTTTTGTTTATTTGCGTGGACCAGCAACTAAAATGGTAATTATTTAATGACTTCGCTGAGTCACCAGATGGTCAATTTGAGATATTTCTTGTGGTTTTTTTCTGAGATTCGTCTTTCTCTCAATGTCTCCCCGCATATTCGTTTCATACATTTTACGGGGAAAATTAAAAATCTCCCAAAATTTGCATAATTTAATTTCTAACCCATTTCCACGTTTCTCTCGTGTCAGGGAAATTTCGTTAGTCGCCACTTTTTGTAGAGGGTAGATTTTTTTACAGGATTGTAATCTTACCGGTAGCAAATTTTAAGTAGCGCCTCTCTGAAACAGAGAATATCGAATAATTTATTCATAAAGGGAGTTTTGATTTAAATTTTCCGTCCATTTCGATGTTATTGGGCGAAATTGGGAAGAAACTAATTTTAGAATCTCGTAGAATTATAAACGTGCTTAAAAGTTGGAAATTCCAGGGTTTTATTGGAATTTATCCACCATCCAATCCAGGGATTTTCATCCAAATTGCATTT
>CAKKOB020000059.1:21785-40689 GCA_918844115.2 Phlebotomus perniciosus
AGAAGGAATTTAGAAGAATTTTAACAAAATGGTTTTCATAAAATTTCCGAAAACATGGTATCTGAAATATTTGCTTCCCTGTCCTAACCACATCTCAATTGGTAATCGGCAAAGAATGCAGCAACAGTGTGCTGGATGGTAGAAAATACAACGAAATTGCACTTTTGCCCCATTCTCTTGGTTAGAACAACGCTTCAGCCAGATTACCGTCGTGTTGAAGCTGATTAACTTATGCCAAGCAGGGGTATATTCAATAAAAAGGAGTATGTGAGAAGAATAAATTAGCCATGGCACGGATCGTTTCGTTTCAAATTGGAGAAAATACCCCTCGGAATTTAAACACTTTTAATTGATAAGAGTATTAAACATGTTATCTATTTAATTACATCTCGTCTGACATAAGAGGTGGAAGTTTTTTTTTCAACAACCCCTTTTTCCGGCCATCTCTTGTGTTTATATCTCCGGGGCGGAAATTTATGTGAATAAATTTTGATGCTTTTCACTGGGACTCTCTCTTCCGCTCACTCACGGAATTTATGAATATGAAGTGAAGTTGATGGTAAAAAATGTGAAAAAGTGCTTTTAGTGCATTTTAGATGGTGAAAAAGTTGGCCAATATTGTGCTCATGATTCAATTTGAGCTGCTGAGTGCGGGTGTCTCCAAGATATATATTTTAGGGCCACTCTCGTTATCCCATTGTTAGTGGATTCGATGGTGAGCCAAGCAGTGGTTTAGATTTAATAAGTCAAAGACATAAGCAGAGCAAACACTTTACATAAGCTCTGCTCTCTCTCTGTTGTCGATCTATTCCGAGTCTAAACAGTGAAACGTCCCTCAATTTGAGGACTTTATTAATTTTCAATCATGCCAGAGAGCATCGAAGCTCCCAGCTGAATGGTCTTTGTTTCCAGCCCCAGTGGCAGCTCAAATACCGTCAATCACACTGACAATTAAGCCTCATAGAGTTCCTATTTGAGAATTTTGCATGAGCATTATCGATTTTCCGGGGCTTGTAAAAAAGTCTCCCTCCGTCGACGACAAAGCATGAAAATTGTTTCATTCCTTTCCCATCCAACTCATTCTCGTCATTATCTCTCGTGCACGTTGTCTGACACAACTTTTCCACCGACGAGGGGGAGATTGTCTTTCTTTCGCACCCGCACGATGATAATGAATCAACCCTGCCTTCGTAGAGTGTCAGGATATGAAAATGTCTCACGAATATGTCAATTGAATTTCTTCCGCACGAAGCGCTCTCGAAAAATTGAAGCGCTTCATCCAAACTCATACCTCGTAAGCTTCATGATAAGAAACAACCATTCTCGCACGCAAATTTCATTTATTGCTTTTCACTGCTCCATAAACCAAACATAAAATCGACGAGAAAGCTCAACCATTGTTTCTCAGCTGAATACCATGGCTCGGCAGAGGCATAGTTCGTCATTGCTTAATTTCTGCCCAACCTTATTATTAGTTATTGGAATCGAAACATATATACTTGATCCTTTTGTAATATATAATGTAAGACGATGGTGAATTGAAGGCGTCTCTAAGGATTCTTGCATCAGCAGTGGAGGCGCCGAGTGGACACCTGGCGTCTCCATCCACTGAGTTATTTTGTTATTGCAAATTTAATTCCGCAGACGTTCACAAACGAGTGGTTCTGTTGTATAATATTTCCTTGTCTGGGAAATTATAATAAAACGCTGATTCGATTCACTATGCAGCAATTCATAACTGAATGCATTCTTGTGAGATCACAAACATGAACTGCCCCTTTGAGAAAATACTCTACTGAGCTTTACACAGGGTTTTGTATTGAAGAATGCGCCTCCGGAGAGATTGAGTGAGAAAAAAGAAAATTCCCGAGGAGAGAGAAATATTGAAATAAGATATTGTAGCTGGTCTGACAAAGGAAATCGATCCTATGAATGGGAAATCACACCAATTACGGAGATAGCACATGTTTTCTATGGACTAAAAGTACCCACTCATTGCCTTTCAACTCTCTCAGGGCGTTTTTATTCTCTCTTATAGCCTCGGATTTATTGAGAAGGAAGCGACCAGATTAAGTTACAAACAGTCAATCTGTCACAGGGATTCATCTGGTCCTTATTTGATTTCATCATTCCGCCCCATTGCCCATTGAGACGAACATGGGGGTGCTTTATTAAATTTCTTTGTGGCCTCCTGTCGTGGAGATCCTTCTCCCTCTTCACACGAACCCCAATTCCTTCAAGTTCATCCCTCTTGAACACAAAAAGGAGTCTTTCGGAATTCTCCAATATATAGGGAGGGAATATTAAATACTGGCGTGTGAGGAAATCCTTGAGATATCTCCATGTAAATTTTCTCACTTCCTCACTCACTTTCCGCCCGGGGATTTCCACTCTCGGGAAACTTCGTGCCATCATCCCCAAGAAGTAGGTGGAAAAAGTTTAGAGAATTTTCTTTCACAGGGAATTTTTTATTCCTCTCGCATTTATTCTATCCCATTGATCTTCGCCACAAACAATGAAGAAACCTATTTCTGAATTTCAAATTAAATCAAATCAATTATTAATATATTGAGAAATAAGGGTTGAATAAAGGGATGAATCATTTTTCTGCCCTCAATAATGTAAAATATGTTTTCTTTTAAATTTTGTTGGAAAAAATTCAAGAACGCCTTCGTAGATACAACGTTAAGTGTTGCATCGGAATTTTATTTAAATATCTCAAAATTTCCAGTTTAAGATTTTCTGCAGTAAAAGTTTTCTCAAAGTTCAGTTTGTTCATAAAATGATACATTAATACAGCTCTGAGTTAATTAATACAGCACATCCCGTTGTCGCAATAATAAGCTTTTGTTGGGAGCAAATTGCTTGCAATTATTCACCTCATTTCATCCCTGACTGCCCAAGAAAACCTGCGAAGACATTCTATTATATAATACAATGCTCCATCGAGGGTAAAAATTACTGTGCCGGATGATATCTCTAATATTCCGTGAAATTGTGTGTTAATCAATATTGACATTAAATCGTGTCATTTGAGTTGGCAAAAGAATCCTTGAAAGAATCCCCATTTGCCCTCAATTGAGCTTTCACAATAGAGAGAACATGGAATTTTCATGTCGATTCTCAGGGCAATTTATGGGCGAGAGATTGAGCTTTTTCCACACCCATAACTTTTACGACGAAAGACACACCATGAGGTTCTTGAATAAAAACTTGATGGGGGTTGATAATTCGTTTATATTAAAAAATTTCTAATGCTAAATCTCCTCAGTGCAATTTGAATATTATGATTCCAATGAATTATCATTATCTACCTAATTTCATCGACAATTTGCAATAATTTATTGATTAATTGACACTTAAATTATCTATAGATTACCATGTATTTAATATTCATTGACTTCACTGATCAATAGATTTATTACACAATTGATATCACTTATCAAGGTGGAATAGTCAAGGGCAAGGTTAGAGCAGATTGCAAACCCCTTAAACTTTCTCTTTCGCTTTTTTTCACGAAAGACGTATTTGAGAGCAGAAGATGAACGTCGAGGCACGCCACAAACTCATTGTAAGATAATAAATGGTGATACAAGTCACTCAATACTCACATTATCCGCACGATCGCGTGATGCCGTGGCGGTTCCTGCAAAGAAGGAGAAAGTCAAAGTCGATCACACTTGGAGCCTCCTCCATCAACTTTTCATATAAATAATTCCTCCTAGTCGCATGCAGAGAAAATGAGCCCCCGAAAATGAGGCCACAGGTAATTAGTTCGGCGTCGGAAGGCAGGAAGAAGAGGACACAAAACTTCTCATCCAATTTACATACGAGTGGACTGGTGAATTCTTAATGGTTAGAAAATCCACTACCTCTCTGGCCATTTCAACCATATTCAATGAAGTGGAAGTTAGATTGAAGCCACCCGCCTTGTAATGCTCTTAAGCACGCGAGCTCATTTGCAAAGGTCCCTTGGAGAGACCTATCCTTAGAATTCTTTGTCCAAAAGAGTGGATATTTTGGGAAACTAAACGTAATAAAACCTAAACATTGTCGAAGTTTTTGAAGCGTCAATAAACGTGATTAATTGATATCAAATATTTTTCCATATTAAATAGTGTTTAGCTCAAACAAATTTATATGTGCGCGGATGAATGATAAATTTAAATTATTATTTGTATTGTGTATTGCTAATTTTGCATTTTGCGCACGAATTCCAATTCTGAAACTCTCTGTAAACATTGAACGAAATTTTTATTTATAGGGGAGAGTGGGGTTGAGGATGTTGTATAATGAGATAAATTTTTAACGCTTTTAATTATTCCTTCCAGTGACAATCGGGTCCTCTACGAATTTTGCAGATTTTACAGCTTAAGGAAAGGGAGAATTCTTCTCAGAATATTTGAAAATATTCTTTAGGTTTCATCATAAAATTTACAGTACATTCTTCCGCCCACAAAGTTTCAACAGTGGAGGCGCCTGGTACCCATCCCTGCTTTTGTCAAACCCCCTCTTTAAGAACGTTTAAACTGACGCTGTGTTTGGAATGCGGTGAAAGAATACAACAAAGTCAAACTCTAGGGAATTTCATCCCAATCTCTGAATTACAACATCTTCCTGTCAAAATCTACAATTTCATACCATCAGTGTCATATTTCAGTAAAATAACACTGACCTCATATTTGTGGTGATGGAAATTTGATGGTGGGAGAGCTTTTAAGTGTAATGGACACGCTAATGGATTCCTCATTGCATCGTTTAAAAAACAATTCAGCGTCTGAGAATTCGCTAATCATCGATGAAATTGAGGGTAAGTAAACATAAAGGGGGGGGGGCTCAATTAAAGCATTTTTCCTCAGCATGAAAAGATCTAATTTCACAAGAAAGATGTATATTTATCAAATTTCTAGAAATCCCTTGAGTATACGGGAATTTTACGAAGCGTAAAATGTACAAAACTTTCCAGACGATTCAAGAAGTATTTTCCAAAAAGACTTTCCATCGAATGCCAGTAAAGTTTCATGAATTTTTTCACAACTTATCCACCTTCTTCGATAAACAGCTTCCGCGCCAAAGCTGTGTCAGCCCCGGTGGACTGACGAGGGAAAAAATCCAGGAAAAAAGTTCATTAAGCAAAAACAGGCAAAACGGGCACTTACGCACGCATCATAAATCGGGTATGAGGTTTTAGGGTGGCAAAATGGCCCCAAATCAGGAGGATAAAGCGTTGTATTTATCACGAATTAGGGATCTGGCGTGATTGTGCCGTCAACAGAATCACCCCAGAGCGTCCTACATTAATCAAACAAATTAAATTCAATTAGAAAGTCAAACACTGAATTATGCAAAAGAGAATTCAATGGACAAATTGAATTAATTAATTACTCATGGAAGGTAGGTATATATAATACATAAAGTCTTGGCAAAAATCCACTAAAATTAGTCTTGACAATTTTTGAGAGAGCAAAAGATGACTCAATAACTCTATAGAGAAATTGTCATCGATGGAAATTCACCCGGGGTTGGGGGTCAAAGTTGAAAGTTTTGCTCTCGTGAACACATTCATTAATGGCAATTTAACATCCTCTATGCGAATATTTACCCTCGCAATTGTGCCCCCTTTGGGAATTTCCATAGAAGTTTGTGCAATCAAATGATTGCTGATTAAAGCTCGGTATCGCACATTTACAATTTTCCTCTGCAAGGCTATTTGCATAAAATTGTCAATAAACCACGCAAAGAGAGGAAGTAATATTCGTCCCCCGGGAAATGGTAAGAGAGAGCTTTTGTTATGCAAAAGTTTTGCGATAGAGTAAAAAGGGATTTATGGGTGGGATAAAAAAAAGTCACGGTGGGGATATAATTATATTGGTCTCTATTTGCGTGATTAGGGGAAATAATAATCGTCTCGAAGGCATTTCATTTTTACAGCCATATATTCGCACAAGAATCCCCGCAAGAGCCACAAATTGCCCATTAAAATAATTACACAGAAATGTTTGTAAGAATTAATTGTGGCAACGAGAGCAATTAGAATGAGCAGTAAAGCACCGTGGGTGATTTTTCTTTGTGAGAAGTTTTTCGTGGAGTTTTCTGCATGTTTACTCTTGGAATTGTGATGGTGTTTAACGCTTTTAGGGATCTCATTTTCAATATTTGCCAGAGTTAAAGGGAAATACATATTATGATATGTTTTGTACATAAATAACTTTATGGGCGATCCATCGGATGATGTTTAGGAGTTATATTACATTAAAATACATGCGTAAAGCGATCGCGAAGCTCTAACAGAGACTTGGGAATATTCCAAAATGTTCTTTCATTCATTTTTCTTTATTTTGTTCTTAATTTCTCTTTTTAAACAAAAAGATCTCTGAATTTAATATTTCAAAACCTCTTCTGCAATAATCTTGAGCCTTTTAAAGTAGCTTCGAAGATTACATTACAATCGCAGACTTGCCGTGCATGAGCTGTTGAAATAACATGGGAAACATTCCTGAAATAATTCTGTGAAAACAGAGAGAAAATATTTTCTCATGGGCATAAAATTCACGGGAATTCCAAAAGCGCCCCAATATTTGTGCGCCCCACTGTGTGTTGAGGGAGAAATATTAAATTTGTGAATTACACAAAGGGGTTATGCACAATCCAGCCCGATGAGATACAGCCGAGTCAAACTCTCGCAGTTTTTGGCCCAAATGAAAATCAACGGGGAGGCACTTTCGCGAGAACTACATGACTGGAATACACAAAACTTCCTCATTTTGGGGGATCTTTCGGCTCTCCCAAACTAATAGACATGGATTTTCCTATCGGCAATGCCGAAATTTACTTATATGGAATTAGTTGTGATTATGCTTTCCCCCAAATTTGAGATGCTGAGAAATTTCCCTGAGGCGGGATTGTTGGAAATTCCTCAATGATCTCGTGCTGGCTTCCTTTCGAAAACTTCACACCCACTATGCAGCAATTATTTTGTTCCTCCCCAACGGCGGTGGCAAATGAGCTTCAATATTTCATATGGGCAAAACACGACCGATATAGCTGCTGCAATAATCATGAATTTAATGAACGCCGGACGAAGGGATACACCGGTGGGGTTATTTTCTCATTCAATGCGTGTAATTTGTTCCATTAATTTCACCACCTCGTGCGGCCGGAAAAGTTTCTCTGCGTCGTCCATTGTTCTTGCCCGAACACAGTTGCGATAACCACCGAAAAACCACCCCCTTATCGATGGCAAACACAGTCAATTAGGGTGATCGACAGTTGCTCAAATAAGGGTAGCAACTTACTATACATTGCCCACCCGGGCAATGAATTTCCTCTTATTGCAAGTTGACCCGCAAAAGTGCACGCCTTTTGTGCACAAATTGAAACTCTTCCGGTTCATGAGTGCCATTCGATATGGGTATAGGTATAGGGTCTCAATTCAAAATCACAGACTACAATTTCAATTAATTTACCAGCAAATACAGTTGCATTACCAAATGGGAAGATGTGGAAAGTTGGAGAGAATATTCTCCATCATGTTTCACTAATGCTATAACGTAACTTACTTAATTAGATATCTCTCTTAAGCAAATTGCAGTGCATTTAAGAGAAATAGGAATTATTACTAATGAAGAGTTGCTTTTTGTGAAAATATGTTCCCCGTTGCATTATCATAAGTTTGCTGATGACTTTTCTGATAATTTTAGGAAGAAATTTAAACTTTCTCACTAAGTAGATTAAATTAGATACATAAGCTTAAGAAATGAATTAAAACGGATTATGTTTCATGGAGGATTCAAAAATCCACTAAAATAGGTATTTTAAAAAATTTAGATTTTTATGAAGTGTTTGAGAAAAACTAATTGTTACGGGAATGTCTAAATGTTGATGCCACTTTAATTGCTGAATCTCTATTCAAGAAGAGTCACATGTGCAAATATATTTTTTTTGCTTTATGCAAAAACTGCGCAATAAGAAGTTGAACATGGAAATTTCTCTAGAGAAAACTCATTTTTCGCGAAGCGGTGGAAAAAAAGAGACAGAGTCAAATAATAAAATGCAAATTTGATTCATGTTTTTCGTAGAGAAATATCTGTAGCCCCAATATCTCCCTCGCATTCGGTGTTCCCAATTGTCCTGGAGCTCTTCTCAGCACACCTCGCAGATGGAGATAATTTAATTTCAATTGGAAAATGTGCATTGTGCGAGAATGGAAAATAAACTTTTTCCGATTGAGAAAAGCCCTGAGTTGGGGGCAAATGTATTGAATTAGTCTCTATCCTGTGCTTTTTTGTTGGAGGGAAAAAGTTTTAAATTGGACATTTTGAGGAAATTTATTTGGGCATTGAATTCTTCTATACGCGCGAGCATTTTGATAGAAAACTTGCCGTCCGGCCAAAGTTGGGACTAAAATTTATTGGTGTCACTGAATTCTCGGGGAAATTCAGTACAAAATTCAGGGCGGGAAACTGTTTTGGCATTTAAATCATCCACGAGTGAAGAGGGAGAGAGTGATTTACTCACTGGAAGATACACACTTGGTATTCCACCTCTGTGGCATCGGGAATTTGTATCCCCTTTTGCCAGAATGCAAGAGAATTTGCAGTCTGCTAACCATCAGAGATGTTACAAGAGGTTAAGAATTTTCACTAAAGAGTGTAGATCGGAAAATATATCTTCCACATTTATATCATTTTTCATCATTTACACTGGAAGATATCTCAAGTTTCCAAAGTGCAAGTGTCTCTCTTGGTGTCTGGTAAGGAAATATTTTGATTTCGACATTAGCACGTTCCCAGCAACACTTTGCAGAAATTCATCTTCTGGAGAAGATTATTGGTTCACTGAAGTGGATAATAAATTCCCTCTTTACGCCTTGACCATTTACACATAAAGGTTACTGTTGCCAGGGAAAGTTGTGAAACTTTCCTCGAGAATTTCCGGAGTGTTTCTTTTGAAAATTTTCCTTAAGCCTTTTTGAGACTTGATGTTTTCACACATTTTACTCGAGTGGTTGGGTTTTCTTCATGAGAAATTGTTGTTTATACGTGAGAAAGGAGGAAAGGCTTAACTTTCAAATGAATAAACAAGGATAAACCAGAAGCTTTTCCATGATCGATTCTATGATTCCCTCAACAATTGAATTATTTACACCTTTCAGAATATTCAGTGATTTTCCTCGTGTTTGAGATGGTTTTTTTTTTACAATGTAGAGATAAAAGATATTGAAAGCAATAAGGAATGTCAAGTATTTAAAACCTTGTGATTTTTATTAATTTGTATTTCAAAATGTATAGTACAATTTAAAGTAATTTAGATTAGTACGAGCTGAATTTCTATACATATTTAGAAATATATGTATTGTGAAAACATATTCTTTAAATAAAATTTACGTTCATCACTAAAAAGAAATTCTCTCCAGTATCAAAATTTCCGAAAGAACTTGAATACAAATGATCAATCTTCATGTTCTTTTGTACTGGGAATTGGGAAGTGGTGTGTGAAATCTTGGCGGGAATGTTTCCCCAGTCGAAATTTGAACGTTATCACGGAGGGGGAGAGCATTAGGAATCCGAGCTGTAATGCCCATAGACCATCGAAAGAGACCCCGATATGGGGGGGAGGAATCATAAAGCTTTCACTGCTCCGGTGGGGCTAAAGTGAAGGCTTATCCACCCACAATTCGCTGTAATGTTAAAATGTTGTCTGTGCTATCTTGAGAGGAATTTTCCTCCTCGATGGCGTCCTTTTACGGATTTCACCCGTCGGATTACCGTGAAATACCGACACAAGTCAACGTTGAATTGTGAAAAATATCCAAGAGAGCTTTTTTGTGCCCCAGCGACTTCTTCCGCTGCTGGAATCGCATCCCGAAGATGGCAGCAATAATGTCATGACGATGATGTGTGGCTTGATTCTTTATGTGACATTCTAAAACCACTAACGATGGAAAAATGTACTTTTTAATTTAAACTCTTGTTGTCAACATTTCATGCTGAATTACATATATATGATGAAGTTGAGGAAAAAATTGAGGTGAGAAGCTTCTCAGTCGATTTCCCCAAACGTGATCTTGTCTACCATAAGCAATAAAGTAATGTTTTTACAACCCATCCAGAGTCTCGACCTCCTAGGGATTACAACTCATGGGGCGGATAAATGGTTATTTTATGATCTGTGTTATATTCATTTATCGCCCTGTTGGTCAGATACTTCATACAAAAGAATCTAAATCTTACAATTTAGATAAGTAAGAATAATCCGTGAACTTTCGGATAAACTCTTGACTTACTTATGCGCCTCAAAAAGCTCTTGTTTTCTATAGTCAAACATGGAAAAGCTCGCGTGGTGAGAAAATTTGCATATATGTGTGGTGTTTTCTGGCCAATTTCAGGGTTGTTTTATAACAATACCAGCATCACTAATATAATATCCTCATACATACTTTGAATATATATCTCTATACACGGTGGGTGCCTATTTTAACACTATTCGAGACACGTTTCGCCTCAGCATATACAGTACAGCCATTATATAGCGAAAAACGGCGAGAGAGAATTTATCTCACCAGCAATCCGAGGGAGATTTGCCCGCTGAATAGCATTGCTATTTATGGTTGTTATACACCCAGCTTTTTTTTTCGGAAAATCCTCCTAAAATACAGTTACAATTGTCTCGTGTGGAGCTTTTTTCTGCGGGCAAATTTTCACTCTCTGAAAGGGTCAACTGGGACGGTGATAATGGCCCAGGCGTACAAATAGGAATCTGTGTGCCAGGCAGGAAAGCACATTCCGGATGCATAAATTGCATGAATGGAACCTCCCGAAAAAAGACCAATCAGCTCCACAAAATTTATGATTTTTATTGAAAGAGGGAGTTCTCAAAAAATTACAAATAATTGCCAATGTGGATATTTCGATTCAGCTTCTTTGTTTTGCGCTTCCAGGTTTCGATATAGGGATAAAATTTAAAATTTTTGAAGTCGTAAAAGTCTAGCAAAATATTTTTATTAAGGGTTATCGAATCACTTGGAAACTATACATTTGAAATTGAAAGATAAACGAGAGACGGCAAATCTTTATAAGTGGATATTGGAACTTGTTAGCTTTCCTCAGCAAGAGTCCTTATGAGACGGATTATTTACTTGATTTATTCTGAGACAAACTCTGAAAGAACGCTGCATTATATGTTTTTGCTAACACATAAAAATTTTGAAAACTTTGTAAATAAATAACTTAACTAGAATTTTCTTGGATGTAAATGTTTCATGACAGGTAAATACCTGAGGAAGAAGAGTATGTCGGAAAATTAAAGAAAACTTTTCACTCCTTTCTGTTAACGAAAACTTTACTATAACTTTTGCTTCTCCAAAGATCAAACCTTTAATCTTCATTTCATTAGAAATATTTCCTGATTTTCTCATTTTTTTAAAATACAAATTAAAAGTTATAATTATTGTTATGATTATCCTGATTATCCAAAGTTTCAGCAAAAAGCAAGGACAATACAAATTTTCCACACAAAACCCGCTATAACAAAAACAGCCGCCAATCTGATAAATTTAATGGAGAAATTGGGTGGAAAATATGGTGTATATATGTTGCAAAAAGCTGTCACGGAAATCCCCAAACAGCAAAAACTAGTGCTGGGCAAAAAGTGTGGCGATAAATGAAATGTTGAATCATTTAGCAGTCCAATTTGCAAGCGACTGAGAAAGTGTATGTCGTGTCGGTTCGCAATTGTCAGGCACTTGTGCTTCCATCCCCTTGAAACGGGTGTCCTTCTGTTTTGAAAGCCACCCAAAATAGAAAATGGCAAAAGTGCTTCCGAGATATGATAGATTTCTGAGTTCATATTCTTGCCTGCCAGATGCTTGCTTACTCAGCTCTTTTAAGAGTCCATTTCATAGAGCTCAGAGTGGCTTTTTTTTTGCTCGAAAGAGGAGGTTTCTTTTGAAAGCGAGGAATGTCATATTTCATTTGAGATTTTCTCGGTTTTTTTTACAGCGTCTTAAAGATGCTTTGAATGCCACCAACGTGTTGCTAATAAGTCTTAAAGATGAGAGTTCTTCTTGATGTTGTTAACCCTTCTTAACTTTGATTGTATCAATTTAACATATGTTTTAAAAATTTAAGAACTTTAAGAATTTCAAAAAATATTAATAAACAAAAAGAAAAGTCAAATTAAAGATAAATGGGCAAATCTCTGGATTTCGGTAAGATTTTAATTTCCAGTTCATAAATTTGGTAAATTTTTGTAAAAGTTTGTTAAATTTGTAGAGTTTAATTTTAATTATAAATATTTTACGAATGATTGAAGAAATTTTTATTATATCAGTAAAATTCATTTATTACAGATCTATCTCATTCACAAAATGTTTTTTTGAGCCTCTGAAGATATTTATAGTATTTTATAAAAACAAGCTTTCCAAGAAAATTAATTAGAAAAGGATTAATTATAGTAAAAAAGGGAAGACAGAAATAGAAATGAATGAAAGCCTTTCATTCTATAATCTCTTTTTGGAATTACATACCTTGACTCCCTTCAATTTCTGACCAGAGTGATGCCAGGAGAAGAATACACAGTGGGTTTGCCCTTACCATCATCTCTATTGTTTTTATTTTCTTATTTATTTATTTCGCCCTGTTTACTTTTTATCAGTCAATTCAAACAACCGGCGTGCAAATACCGGGAAAATCTCCCTCACTCTCGCGTTCCTTCTGTTGCTCTCGCACTATTCTTTGAGTGCAAAATTTTTGGCGCGCTTTTTCGCTCACGAGACAAACGGAAAATCTGCCGATTCACGGGGCATTTGAGACACTGTAAATTGGTTGGAAACTTTTTCCCACTCTGTCGGTCACAGGCTCACTTCTTTCACTGAATTCACCACACAACTTGTGTCTTTCATAAACACTTGGTCGCACGAGGGACGGCCGGAAAAGCCTCCCCGTCCGGCACCTGCGCATTTTACCTGCGACTTCCAAGCCATTTCTCCTCTCGTGGCGTTTTCCCGGCAATATCACTTCCCCTGTAAAAGTTAACTGATACTCCTTAAGTGGTCGAGATCGTATTTTTGTGGTGTGTCTCGGAGGCACATAAATGATTCATGAGAAATTCCCACACACTAACTTTTCTCCCGCATTTTATCTATTCTCGACAGAATGTCTTGTTAATATTTTAATGCACTCACATCGAGAGAGAGAAAAAGCCAACACATGATTTTCGCATCTTCATTTATTGAGAATCCAAGGGGGAAATGTGGGGGCAAAAAAAGAGGTCAAAGTATCGAACTAATTCTATCATTTTATGCGTCACGCCAGGCACAGCATCTTCCGCCACAGGGGCTTCGGATCAGGTCGCTGGGCGGTGAGAGCGTCCCAGATGGCAGTGTCAAAGACTTCCTTCACCTTATCCTGTGTGGAAGAAAAGTTTATCAATTAGTTAAGACATCTCCCTGTGCGGATTTGTAAATTTTTCAACAATCACTGATTTAAAAATTCATGAATTGCTATAGGGAGGTTTTTCCATTTATATTTTCGCAAGTATAAAAATCCATAAAGGGAAATATCCGGCAGGAAGTTTCCATTTTGTTAGGGATATCTTTGGGGGGAAAAACATGTTTTTGATAGAAGGAATGTAAAGGAAAATGTCGATTTACGAAGATTTTGAATGAAATACAAGATAAGGAAATTTTAATGTAAATTTTTGATTTAATTCTAAGAATTCTAATTATATCACTAAAATTTTTATCTATTAAAAATCAAGTTAAAGTGCATTTAAATTATTTTTATTTACTATCATTTTAAGCTTTAAACCCTGAATCGTTTTTCTCATATATCATATGTGGAAACTTCTTTTAGCTTTAAAGCTCTTGCGGTAGAAACTTTCCAGCTTCACGGGGAGCTTATATGAAAATGCTATTCTCTCTATCTCGTGAGAGTCTGTTAAAGCCCACCCAAAATTCATTCATCTGTAATCTCTTCAATTTCTTCAATCTCCTCACCGCATTTCTCAGCAGGAAATTGGAAAATCATGGGACTTTGGCAAAACAGCAGAAGGAATTAACTGCCACATGACTCAGTGATTCTCTAACTTGTACATTCTCCATCATCTGTCCATTTACCTTTGTACGAGACGATGATTCAATGTATTTGGCTCCGATGGATCTAGCGAAATCCCATGCGTCCGTCAGTGAAACTGGTTTCTCACCTTGACACTATAAGTAATTGAATTTTCTGTTCATTAGCAATCACTACCACCTAGGAGAAGCTCTGACACTCTCATACCTGCAATCGTATAATTGTATTGCGGTCGCTGCGGAGGTCGGCTTGTGTCCCAATCAGCACCACCCTTGCGTCCTGGTACTGCGACAATCGGGGCAGCCACTTTGTCTTCACGGAGCGGAAGGAGTCGGGGTGGACGACGGAGAAGCAGAGGAGAAAGATGTTGGTCTCCGGATATGAGAGCTCCCGAAGGACATCGAGAGTATCTTGACCGGGCGTGTCGCAGATCGTTACTCTCACCGGGGCATCGTCCACCTGGACGTCAACTGGAAGATTGTTTGACGGGAAATTTAATGGAAAAATGCTTCGGAGAGAGACAAGCTTATCGAGGAAGTGGAAAAATGAGATTCATTGAGTAGCGGATTCTGTTAGTTTATTTTCTTTTTTTTACCATTGTATATATCGGATGCCGTTGGAATGTGTTCATCCACAAATCGATTCTCCAGGTACGACACAATTAAATTGGTCTTCCCCACGGCTCCATCTCCCACAACGACACACTTAATGGACGGCACGGCATCTTTATTGTTATTCACCTTCTTACAGCAATCTGCATTAAATTGATAGATAAATATGCATGAGAGAATGGCAAATATTCTATAGTGAAAGATTCTTAAATAGCTCATTTCTTTTTCCGTTTTTTATTGAAGTAAATATTGCAGTCTTTATGAAAATTGTTGCAGATATTTAAAAATATTTGTCAAGTTTATGAGAAAGATTTTTAATAGTGAAACTTCCGGTAAGTAAATCAATAATTAGAAACGATAAATAAGAATTAGATCTCTGTTTTACCATCGACTTTAAAGATCCACTAGAGAAGAGCCAGAGACTTAAGAATCTCATCTCTATTCGCATATATAATAATAATAAGGGTCATGCATAGATAATACATGACCCCACGATAAGAATTCTCGGTATTGATTTGTCGATTTTCAATTAGTCTGAAATCTCATTCCAAATAATGAAGAGCTTTGTCAGTTTTTGTGCTCTTATAGTGATCATTTTTGCTTCTCCAGAGCCTGAAAGTTAGTAATCCTTCCTAATGAAACATCTTAAAACAGTTACTAATTTCTTTAATATATCTTTAAAGAAAATATATTCTGCCTCCATGGCCAGTGGGCCCATTATCGGATTGGCAATGGACATTTTGGCATCGCTCAAATCAACCCATTCCTCTGCACTCACTTGATCTACACATACTTTGGACTAGATTCCGAAGGAAACATCGTGATAACAGACACCTGGCTAGATCTTGAAGACAATTACGGCTTTGGGAATTTAAAGAAGCTCAATCGGTTAAAGGAAATCAATCCAAGATTGAAAATTCTGGCTTCCATTGGAGGTTGGGTGGAAGGATCAGAGGATTTCTCAAGAGTGGCTCAAAGTGATGAGAAGAGGAAGAAATTTGTGCAGAATACAATGGACTTCCTGCTAATGCACGGTTTTGACGGACTAAACCTTGATTGGGTATATCGCGGTCAACCCGAGGAAAGTAAAGCATCTGATAAGGAAGCCTATACCGTCTTGGTCAGAAGTTTGTCTAAATTTTTGAAATCTCAACGTCTTTTCCTAACAGCTGTAGTAGCGGCTGAAGAACACATAGCTGATGCATCTTATGACATTCCCCAGATTAGTAAACACCTAGACTTTATATTACTCAGAACGTTCGACATGCATGGATCATGGGGATTAAAGATCGGTATACACTCGCCATTGTATCCCAGTTCAAGGGAGGGAAATTTTGAAAAATCCCTGAACATCAATTCGGCAGTTTTCTTCTGGTTGAGGAGTGGAGTCCCATCTCAGAAGTTAATAATTGCAATTCCTACTTATGGTAGAGGATTTAAAATGATTTCTAAGGATCTCAACATACCAGGATCACCTCATGATGGACCTACTCTGGTGGGACCTTATTCTAATGATCCAGGATTTATAGGTTTTAACGAATTTTGCGAAATGCGTTTGACTGAGTATTGGAATGACTTCTGGGATGATGAGCAACTCGTGCCTTATTCCACGAGAGGAGATCAGTGGTTAGGTTATGATAATGAGGAGAGTATCAGGTTAAAAGTGAGATACGTTAGAAAATATGAACTTGGTGGAGTGATGGTTGGAAATATCGAAACTGATGATTTTAAGGGATTCTGTGGAAGAGGAACATTTCCGCTGTTGAATGAAATCAAAAAGGCTCTTAAAACTGAAGACCCAAATAATCGCCTTAAATACCAAAAAATGTGCCAAGGAGAAAGGGATTAATATAGCAATACCCTTTTAATCCCTTTCTTAATATTTTAGTAGGGTATCCGTAATTTTACGAATTTTCTATCAAAACATTAGAAAATTGTCATACTAACAAAATATATATTAATTCTTTTTTTCTCACAAAATCGAAAAAAATAGCGCCACAGAAACGTGAGATGTTTACGCGGTTGTCGCATCTGAACAGGTAAACAAGTTAATAGATGAAAAGCAAATATTTTTCCTCTATCGATAAAAATTCCGTCTCTGGCGCTCAAATATCTTGAGGGGATGGGATGTGAATGAAATACCCACAGAAATGTTGGCTTTTCTGCATTCTAATGCCATCATCCATATGATGAGACATGGGGTGGCAATTTTCGCAAATGCTCTCGATTTACCTCTGTGGATTGCGTTTCAAAGCCCCCATCATCTACAATCCCCCACCCCCGCACAAATTCAGGTGTTCCGTATTGGAAATCCACACCGAAATTCCTTTCGATCAATTGTCGTGTCAATTTTCAAGCCCATTTCCATTCAATGTAAATTAAAACTCACTCGATTTCGATTTTCTCTCCTTGACGCCACCTTTTACAGCTTTGTCACTCAGTCTCTGATGCTGGTGTGTCTGCAATGGAAATACAGAAAAAAAACATGTAAGATAGAGGAAAAGCTGCGGGAACACATCCCTGCAAGATACTGAAAAATAAGAATATTGATCTGCCAATTTGTGTCAACTTCTCGTGACTCTCTTGCACAATTGTAATGCAATATTTAGAAGAGAAAAAAATCAGTCATGCTTAAAGAATGTTTCTGCGGTTTAGAGTCACCGCATATTTTTTTTTCGAATAGCTCTTGAGAATTCTCTACAATTTAATTAACTATGACTGAATCTGTGGAGCGTTCTTTGTGAGCCAGTTTTTCCACCAAAATGGAAATTTTTATGTCACACATTTAAATAATATCATTTGAGTGTTTCTTTTTTTACTCTTCTTTCTCAGCATCAACCCCTAACTTTCACTCCTTTCACTCCCATGCCATTATTTTTTATCGTATGTTCTTACCCTTCCAGCATTCTGTTGTCGAGTATATTTTTTATGTTTCTTTCTACTTTGATGACAACTTCACAGAACAAAAAAATAGTGTTAATATACAGTAAAGTCCTCAATTTACATTTTTTACTTCATTAAATAAAACCCTATATAGAGTCCTCTAATGAAGCTCCAATTAAAGTTTTTCATTTTGATGTAGAGTATTATTTTCACAACGTGGGGTAATTTATTTAACCATGTTAATTGGGAGACACCAAGGGAGCTACAGTTTTTTTTTTAATATTTTTCACTTGATACATCATTCATTATTTCATGCTTGGTTTATAGGGATTAGTTGATTGATATTTTTCTGTTTGCTTTATCGAGCAAATTATGGGTTTTACTGGTTTTACTGCGATTAAATTCATTAAATATAAAAAAAAGTAAAATAAATTTTAGGAAATTGTTATGTATATAATGTATATAGTCTAGTATAATAACCGTTAGATTTAAGATTAGTATATTAGTATAGATTAGTATAACAGTTCAAATAGGATTAAGTTGCCCCTGGGAATCGATGTATTGTGACAAGATGATGAAATAGAGTGATCCCAGGAATTCTCGGGTTTTATTAACCCATTAGTGACCATGGTATGTTATATCATACGGCGAGTTGGGCATTTGTGATGAATTTTGTAAATTTTTGTTTCTGGCTCGATTTCTTTCGATTAAACGGTTTTAGGCCTTAAATTTATCTAAGAATAAAGAAGCATCATCAACAGAAAAAATCTGAGAAATACTCATTTTTAGGCGATTTCTAAACCATTGCAAAAATATTCGCTTCCGGAAGTCCGGAGCGTTTCCCGCCAAAACTGATTTTCTTCTCTATTTAAAAAAAAATCCTTATTATTTCTGGTTTTATCGTTAATGCCACAGTGTTAAGCATTATCACAGCTATTTAAATACCAAAACAGGTCAGCGAGAGGGTGTAACGGTTTTTTCTTCGCAGGTCAATATCTCCGGAACCGGAAGTCCTAAAATTATTCTTTTTTCACTATTATCCGCGTATGACCGACCGCTACTGATATATTTGGGAAAGAATTTAAAATTTTCATTATTTCGAGGAGTTTCAACTATAATGGGTTAACGATGACGAGTACTCCGAGTACTGGATATTGATTGAGATATTTACAGGTGAGCCGTACTTATTAGAAATAAAATGCATTAACTACATTAACTATTAAATTTGTCAATTTTAAGAAATTCAGGGTCTAACAATAATCGTTTTATCCAAAAGAAATTCCACAAAAATGCTTTAAATTCCAGAAAATAACACTTTAAAATAAAGTGCATTAAAAT